>MNCI01003377.1:604882-625085 GCA_015680685.1 Gnetum montanum | reverse complement strand
CCACCCCCTTCCTTTTCTAAGTTCAACAATCCATAATACCATCCTAGCTTAAGGTCTCAAACATACACTAGTTTTATTTATCATATTTAGTGATATAGGAACACCTCTGTTAATTCTCTTATTCTTTCCAACATGTGTGCTTTGTAGGTTTCAAGCTTTGTGAAGATGTCTTAGAGGTTAAGGAAACATCTTGGTTGGGAGTGGATTCTTCATAGAACACATCTTAAATCTAGCAGGAGAATTCTTAGAAATATAGGACACATCTTATCTATAGAGGAGATGTCTCGAGGAAGACGTATTACCAATAGTGAAGGCATCTTGGGCAAGATGTCTTACCCAAGAGAAAACATCTCACCCAAGGAGGAGACATCTCCAAAATATAGCAAGAATCTTGGTTAAAAGTGGGGAATTGATACAACATTATCTGAGTAAGTCAAACTATCAAGAAATTTTTAGATTTAGTCATTCCAAGTGGAGCAATAGCCAAAAGATGGAGACAAAAGATAAAAATAGCATGGGAACTCTAAGTTAATCTTGTGGAAGGTTTCACTAGGTTTTTATCTTATTTTCTTAATAAATTTATTGGTTTTTCATTTTTATTGATAGTTTGTGTATGTGAAAGAGATAAGTCTTGGTGAGAGCTCTTAAGTTGAGGAGGGCTTGGCAAGATTATGATAGAGAACATCGAATGAGTGTAGGCATGGTTGTAGCTCCAAGGTCAATGTGTGTCATTTTTCCTAAGTGTTCTTATCTCTTGTTTACTTTTCTTAACTAAATCTCAATCCTAGATTATGGGAGATATTTTTCTATTAGTTGTGTCTTGCATTGAGAATCATCATTATGTGATTGTAGAGCCTCATGCTTTGCAATATCATTTAAGTGTGAAAGGTTTTGGATGTTTCTGGATTTTGGGAATCCTATTGTAATTTTCTAATTGAATAATTGAAGATAAATGGTTTTCTTATTTTCTGGCAAAATTTATTATATTTTCATAATATCTTGAATTAGTATTGGAAGGTGATTATTGGAGTGAACCTGCTTCAACTCTATATTGATATCAAATCTTTGTGTTTATTACTGCTTAGAATTGGTTGAGGATTTTATCAATTTTAGATGGCATCCAAGAAGAAATAGGTTTAAGCTCTAAATAAAAACATGGAGAGCATGAAGTCTATCTTTCAAATAATGGTTGTTCAATTGAATGAAATTAGTGCAAAGTTAGATAGAAATGCTAGACCTAGCCATACCTAGACATGCAGAGGTAATGAGCATGCACATTCCAATAAAGAAGTTTCATAACTAGGCTAAGATGGAATGAATGATGAGGAAGGACAATCCAGCTATGGAGGTATAGGAACCCATCAACTAAGGATTCTAATGGGAGGAATGATATTCCTCATATTAGAATTCTAAGAACTTAAAATATGGTAAGTACTTCTTCTAGAAGAAAGTTTAATGAGGAAGATGAGGCAAGGCTTGCTAGAGTGTTTAGAGATGCTAAAAGACTTCTGTACATGGAGTTCTAAACTTTCAATGATGTAAATGGCATCAATGCTTTTGTAAGTTATTTGAAGATACTTGAGAAGAATTTTTAGTTGGAAGAGGTACTAAATAACTCGAGGGTACCTATTAATGAATCTAGATTAGAAGGTATGGCTTCTACTTGGTGGGAAAAGGAGTTTCAAGGTTATGAAAGATGAAATGATCAACTTATCAAAGATTGGGATCTAATGAAATACCAATTGAAAAGAAAGTTTAAACAATCTTATCAGAGACAAGAAACCATTATGGAGTTGAAATTCCATAATTAAGATAAAAAGGATCTCAAAGAATTTTACATTGAAATTTGTGATCTATTCCATCAAGCTAAAGTGAACTGGGAAGAATATTAACAAGCTTCAATATTTTTAGGAGGTCTTAAAATGGTGTACTAGCAAGAGTTATCTTTGTATGAGTCACAAACTCTTGATGAGACTTATGATTTGGCACTTAAGGCTAAGAAGAAATTAAGTGAATTCAAAAACAGGAGCAAAAAAACCTCCAAGGGGAAGGATAAGGGATTCAAATTTGGAAACGAATCCAAGTTTAAATCTAAAGACAAGGATGCTATCCAAAACAAGAATATTGAAAGAGACAATAAGAAGAACAAATCCAAGAAGGACCAAGGCATGAAAGGCAAGGGTCAAGGTAGCTACACATCAAAAATCTAGTGCTACAAGTATGGAAAGTGAGGATACATGTAATGGGAATGTCCAATTCATAAGGCAGCCAAAGGAAAAGATGTGCAAACGATGAAGATAGAGGAGACATCAAGCCAAGATCTATAGAGAGGTAATCCTAACACTCTAAAATTTAAGAATGTTTCTAAATTAAATTCATATGCATTTATGGGGAATTTGAATAGAAGAAAATACCCTAATAGAAAATTGTTATTTTGGACTATGGGTAGATGTTTGCTTAGTGGGGAATGGATTAATATTTTGATTAAAGGAGGAGCCCAAGAAAATGTTATTTCTTTTAGGATAGTTGCTATATAGGGTTTGGTAACTAATCCTCATCCTAGACCTTATAAAGTGCATTGATTGTCTAGAGATTTTTTCCAAAAGGAAAGGAAACAATGTACTTTGAAGTTTAAAATTGGTGATTTTCATGATGTTTTGAAGTATGATGTGCTATCCAATAGATTTTGCTAATGTAATTCTTGCTAGAACTTGGAATTCTAGCAATGGAGCTCAATTTGATGAAGCAACAAATATATGAAGGGTAGTTAGACCTAATGGAATCCATGAGTTTATTCCAATAATAGCTAAATAATTGAGATAGCAAAGCTCACTTATTCCTTAATCCTTCTAAGATAGAGTGAATATATTAAGAAACATGATGAAACAAGTTCTTTTTTATTGTTATGACCATAGTTACCACTAACCATGATGATGTGCAAGTTGAACTTCATACAAGTGTGCTAGGGTGGAAAGAGAAATTTTTCAAGGTGTTCAAGGAGGAAGATTAAAGATCTAGTGAAGTAGAAATAAATGAGAAAAGAAGTTTTCAAGTATCTCTTATTGAACAAAGAAGTACTTAATACTCAAAAGTTTCAAAAGAGTGAAGCAAGAGCTTCATCAAAGGGACCAAGATATCTTCATAGTTCAAGATGGTGTATGTTACTGATCAAGGAGAGTTTCTACCTCATAAGTTATGGGAGGTGAAAGATCAAGGCCCAAGGAAGTAGCAAAGATAAAGGAACTTCATTAAGAAGGATCAAGTCCATCACTAGATGGTATGATACTCATTCTTTGTGCAATTTTTCTATATCTTATGGCAAGGGAAATAAGATCCTTTACCAAGTTAAGGCTATCTCATGGGATTGTAGTGAGTATTCTCACCAAGGAATGTGGAAAAATGATTACTTTAATAATAAATCTAATGCTAAAGCCATGGAGGATAATCTATCTTTTAAGTTGGTACATCCAAAGTGGGTTAAAGAAGTTATTAGTAATTCATTTGTAGAGGAGAAACCAAATTGGAGACTTCTATTTGAAATCTTGAAGCTTTAAGCTTTGATAAGATTAGACAGCCACATTTAGAAGATCAAGTTGAATCAAAGATGGATGGGATGAGCCATGAAAAGATGAGTAAGTGTGAACTTTTCCATGTCAATGATAGTAATATCTCTTATGTCAAAGCTAGTAGGATGGATTTTAGTTTTTTACTTTAGCTAGGTAGTGGTTTGTTCCATTATGATGATGAGCATCATGATCATTATGGTAATTTTGATAAAGTTCTAAGTTATGTTGTGCATGATGAAAGAAATGTAACTTTTGATGTCATTGTTGGTAAGAGAAAGACTAATGATGGTATTTTTTTTATGATGATGTTTATAGTAGTAGTCATTATGAGAAGATCATTATTAATGTTGATGTAAACATTAATAGTGATGAATTAGATTGCATTTAAAAAAGACCATTTGAGCTGAACTATGGGTTTTGTTCAAAAACTGATAAACACTTTGAATATTTTTTATGGTGAAGCTCAAGTTAGTGTTGATTTTGTGCAAAAGATGAGGGATCTTCATTTACAAGGGAAATAAAATGTTAAAAGAAGACTAAAGAGAGAGTCCTCAAGAGGAATGAGGATAAACAAAAGTCAAATTTTGCTATTGATGACTTTGTTTGGATGCACTTGAAGTAGTAGTTAAGAGGAGTTAACTTCTTTAAATTGAAAGTCAAAAAGATGGGGCCTTTAAAAATCAAGGCTAAGATCAATGATAATTATTTTAAGATTGATTTACCAAACAATATTAGTATGTATTTTATGTTTAATGTTTTAGATCTTAAGTACTATCATGGACTAGTTGATGAGGGGATTATATAGTGTAGCATCAATGAGTTGAAGGGGACTATTAATTAGTCCAAGCCTTTAATGGAGAGGAAGGAAATCATACTCAAGTGGAGGGAAGATTCTAGCACTTAAGGAGTCAAGAGGCATAACTATTTTATCCATTGAGAGGATCAGTCTGTAGACTGCATGAGTGTGGGATCACTTCAACCCCTACTTCTTTGTTCACGTGAGTTCACTTTTTGAAGGATGAGAGAACTAGTATATGGACACCTCTTCCAATGCCCTTGTTCTTCCCTAAGTATGTGTTTTTTAGGATTCAAGCCCTGTGGAGACATCTCTAAGGTTAGTGAAACATCTTGGCTAGGAATGAAGTCTTTGCAAATGACATCTTTAGACTAGCAGGAGACATCTTGGAACTATATGAGATGAATTGCATGCAAAGGAGATGTCTTAGGGAAGACATCTTGCCAATAGTAAAGATTTCTTACCCAGAAGATGTCTCCTAAAAACACTAGACATCTTGGCCAATGGTGTGGAATTGATAGCAGAAAAATTGAGGAGATCATAGATGACCTGTGCAATCAGAAAATTTCTAAATTTGGTTGTTCCAAGTTGGAAAATAACTAGGAGATGGAAGAAAAAATAGAAATAACATAAAAACTCCAAGTTGAGCTTGTGAAAGGTTCTTCTAGGTTTTTATCTTATTTTCTTAATAATTTTATTGATTTTTTATGTTTATTGACAAATAGAGAGTATGAAAAAGAAGTCTTGGTGAGAGCTATTGAGTTAAGCAAGGCTTTGCAAGAGTGTAATAAAGCACATTGAGTCAGTTCAGGCATGGTTTTAGCTCTAGAATCAATATGTGTGGATTGGCCTATGTGTTCTTATCTCTTATTTACTTCTTTATACCGAATCTTAATCTAGGATTATGAAAGAGATTTTTCTATTGGTTGTGTCTTACATTGAGAACCACCATCATATGGTTGTATAGCCTCATGATCTACAATACATCTTAGTATCTTTGGATGTTTATGGGTTTTGAAAATCCTATTTTAATTCTCTAATTAAATAATTAAAGATAGCTGGTTTTTTATTTTCTAGCAAAATTTATTATCTTTAGATAATATCTAGATTTAGTATTAGAAGGTGATTATTGGAGTGAACCTCCTCCATTTAGCTAAGGCTATCCTTGTATGTTAACCTCAACATGACCTAAGCACTACCTGCACATCTCTCACACTACCCAATTCCCTTGTGTAGCTTGCACTATCCTTGCTCCATGCATTACAAGCTAGTTGCTACCTTGTTGGCACTCATCTTGTGAATGGAAAAATTACCAAATATCAAGATCAAAGACATTGAAATACTATGGTGTCTTAGATGTGATCCACACTTATCAATAGGATTATGGCAAGTGCACTGCAACTAAGCTACTATTGTAAAATGCTAAAAAAAATTCTTGAGAAGGCTATAGCAATTGTAATGTGGATGTACCATGACTTATATGCATGTAGGTCACAATCCATAATATTGACCAATTTCCATTAAAACCTTATGTTTTAAGAATGCTATGACTCTTATCATCATAATAATTAGCCATAACTTTCATGCCAATTGATTGAAAATTAGTAAATCCTTGTGTTTCATAATAAAAATTATTGATAGAGAAATGAAAGAGGGGCTCACATCTTTGCAATCCTTCTATGCTTAAATTCCACTAGAAATTAACATAATTGATACACTCTCATGTACTTCTAGAGCTTAACAATCAATCCCTATGTTTCCTAGAAGTTTCATAGTCAAATTTCTAATAATCCTCAATCTAAATTGTGAAATCCACAACCACTAGAAATCCAACACATAATCATTCTACCAATTTTGACTTTCACCTAGGAACATTCACACATAAATACCTAATCAGTCCATCATTGTAACCCTCATAAATATGCACAAAAATCATAATGCCAAAACATGAAATAATAAAGATTACTCACCGGAAACCTTGAGTATGCCAAAATGGAAATCCCAAAACTAAAGTACTAAATGTTCAAAATGGCATTCTCAATGCATCAGAATGTCATGAGTTTTAGATAATTCTCAAACTTTATATTTGTTATTTTTCATGTTTTAAGGTATGTAGATGATTAGAATTCTTATGTTCAAAAGTTATGTATTAAAAGAAGGATAGAAAGCCAAATAAAAATAACTATAAAAAATTAGGAAAGCATAGTTTATGCATAAAAGGAGATAAAAGAAAAGAAAGAAAAAGAAGAAGAGTAAGTCCCACATGAAGAGGAACTCCAAATCCTCTCCACTTCTCAAGCTATAAAAAAGGCCATGAGTCACATTTTAACATCAATGAAGTAATGATAATGCCAAGATGGATAGAGTGAATTACTAGTTTTAAATAGATTGTAATTTCTCAAATTCTTATGAAAATTTCTTTCTCACAAATTGTATGCCCATTATCATTATATTTTTTTGAAAGTTTATTATAAATTCTCAGAATGTTTTCTTACAAATCTTATAAACACTTCTCATAATTAGTAAAATTTTTTAAGATCAAGAAGACCATCTTATGTAACCCAAGTTGTGCTAAAATTTATTTCATTACATATCTATGTTTATGTTTTTTCCTCAATCTAGATGATGAATGTTTTATTTACAAGTATTTGATGAAATGCATGTAGGCTTTTAAGCCACTTTGATTTAGGAGTTTTATTATGCCTTTTTCTCCAAGTAGATCTAGCATTATAAAGCTTTTTTATAGTAATATGAGGCCAATTTTGTTTAGAAATTATGATGATAATCAAGGACCTTTTTGTTCATGAAAAGAACTATTTATCTTGTTATGTAATAATGAAAGCTGATGTTTAATTCAGCCTCCTATCCCAATAGTTGTTTAGCCTAAATTTTATATTTGGACACTTTAATTCACGTTTTTATAACCAAGCCATAATGAATTTCTTATCATATTATTTTCCCTTTTTCATGCAAACATGATTGATTTGTTTGATTTAAAATTATTTAAATCATCCTTTCATGACATTTTTTCTGAGCCTCTATCATAGATCTTACTCATCCTCATTTAATTTAGCCCATATGATGTTTAAATGTATTCAAATATCATGTGTATTTACAAACATGTTGATGAATATCATAGGATATTGATTTCTATCACCTCTAGTGAGATCAAAAAATATAGGCCTACAAATGTTTTTTAAAAAACCCAAGGCTCATCATAGAAGCTATCACTCCAATGACTTCTAGTAGTCATCCAATCAATGTGGTTTGATATGTAAAATTTTTTTAATTAGGGCATGCACATTGATCCCAATCATCAATGTGATGAAACATAATAAGAAAAGGTTGATTTTAGTCACACTTACCCATGTGAGATGATAACTCTAGAAATAGAAGGATTACCAACATCATGTGACTTGTAGATAGCCATGATATTAAGAAATAAAGAAAAACTTATTCTAGTAATGTCCAGTAATATCTATGGACTTGATTTTTTCTAATGATTTCTGCAAATTGATCTAGGGCCACTCACCACTTTCCTCCAAAGCCCTTACATTTTTTTCACTATGATAAGTGGTATCAAAGCATTGATGGTTTTTTTTAAAATATTTGATTAAGATGATATAATGGTAATTAGAGGAAATATGTAGAAGGAAGCATAACTATTTTTGAAGTAATTTTATGAGGCATATTAGTTGGGGAAATTCCTAAATATTTGTATGAGGCATTATTATTAAATGTTAGGGCATTAATCTTGAAGGAGGGATTTCTCATCATCTTTATTCCTCTTAAATGATGTGTTCATTATAGTCTTATTGTGGAGAAAAAATTCTTTGGTTTTATTCATTTTTATAAGCCATGAAAAATTTGTCAAGAGATGGCCCCAATGCCTCTATTTCATGTCCTTTATAGGCATTTAAAGATGAAGTTTCTTACATTCTCACAATGTTTGTAGCCCATGTATTAATTGTAAGTCTAAGGTGCATGTTGATGACTCAAAGAGACCCTCATTGTTGTAAATCCACAAGAGACATAGAATGATCCAAAAGATGGTCAAGGCCCATGACGCTTGAACAAACCTAAGAGACCTCATGTAGCTTAATAATAGCCACTAATTTCTCATAATTTCCTTTCAAAAAATAAAGGTAAAATGATAATGAAGAACATTAAGCTAAGGATGTCAAGGAAATACTAAAGGATTCAATTATATCTCAAAAATCAATGAAAGAACCTCAAGATCAAGAAGCAAATATCTCAATGTAAAGAAGTAAGTCTCAAATCAAGAATTAAAGGTATAGTATATCAAAGTCCATCATGGAAGAGCAAATTTAAATCCAATCTAATCAAGATTAAGAACTTCCCCAAGAACTTAATCAAAGAATAAAATTTTGAAAGAGTGCTACACAATTTCTCTCACACAATTCAAGAAGAAGAAAGAATATTAAAGTAACGTGTCAAAGAAAATTCAAGAATGAAGACAATAAGACAAGATCAACAAGAATTAAGAAGAAAAAAAGGATATCAAAAAGAGCAATTAAAAAGCATCATCAATTCAAGGAACATCAATCCAAAGCCAAATTTTTGCCATTGAGGGAGAGATTGTCATGTTTTTAGGAAATGTTCTAACTTTATTTTTATTTTCTTTTCCTATTTGTGATTATCTAGATTATTGAAAGTCTCATGTTAAAAATTCATTAATTAAAAGAAGCTTGGAAATCCAAAGAAAAATAGTAGCTTAGGAAAGCATGGTTTATGCATAAGATGAGATAAAATATAAAAATACAAAAGAAGAAGATTTAGTTCTACATGAAGAGGAACCCCAAATCCACTCTAGTTCTTGAGCTATAAAAGGTGGCCATAAGCCTCATTGTAACATGAATGAAGTAATGACAATATCAAGATGAATGGAGTTAAGTTATTTTTTCTTCTCTTTTGCTCTATATTTTTTTCTTTTTGAGTGGCTACCATAGTTTCTAGTTTCAAAGAGCTCCAAATTTCTCACATTCTTATAACAATATCTTGTAATTATATTTCTCATAAGTTTTTCATAATTTTTTCTCACAAATTCTCATATTTTTTTCTCACAAACCTTACAAACCCTTCTAACAATTATCATAATTAGCCAAGTTTTAAAAGATCAAGAAGTCCATCTTATGCATCCCAAGTGAAACTAAATTTTATTTCATTGCATGTCTATGTTTATGTTTTTTTTTTTCAAATCTAGATCATGAATGTTCTATTTACAAATGTTTGATGAAATACATGTATGCTCCAAAGCCACTTTGATTCATCGATTTTATTATGATTTGTTCTCTATCAAGTAGATCTAGCACAGTGGAGGTATTTTGTAGGAAGATGAGGCCAATTTTGTTTAGTAATTATGATGACAAGTATAGGAATTTTTGTTCATGAAAAAGCCCTATTTATATTGTCATGTAATCATGAAAACTAATCTTCAATTCAACCTCTTATCAAAAGAATTATTTATCCTCTAATGTTTAGAAGATATATGATGTAGATCTTGGTACATTGATTCATATTTTCATGTCCAAGGCATGATGAATTTCTTATCATATTTCCTACCCCTCTTTCATGAAGTCATGATCAATGTTTTTCACTTAAAGTTCCTTACATTTTCCTTGCATGACACTACGTCTAAGACTTTGTCACAAATTTAAGTCATCCTTATTTAATTGAACCCATATGGAGTTAAATATATTCAAAGATTGCATTTATTTGAAGGCATTTTATGCAAATATTAGGATATTTATTTCTATCACCCCTAGTGATATTAGATGATATAGACCTGCAAAATTTTTCAAGAACCTGAGGTTCATTACTAAAGCTATGCTCTAGCAACTACTAGCAATGGATTATAACTATGTCACATATTACCATTCAATAAATGTGATGTAATATGTTTAATTTTTCTTAAGCAGGATAGGCATATTGATTCCAATCGATTGTGCAATGAAACATGATAAGAAGAGGTTAATTACAATCACCCAAAATGATGTCAAGTGAAGAGTTCAGAAATAAACGTATTCTCATCATCTCATAGGTTGTAGACAGCTATAATATCTAATGATAAAATCCACCAATTCTAGCATTATCCAACAATATGTTTCGACTTGATTTTTTAATGATTCTTGTAGATTGATCTAGTACCTCTTACCAACTTCTTCCAAAATCCTATCATTATGTCTACCCTGAAAAAAAACATCAACCAAGACTCTTAAATCATAGCATGTCTGCTACCAACTTTCCAATGTCCTAAAAGTCACAGAAATCTACTTAGAATTAGAGAAGAACAAAAGGAAAGAAGGATTTAATAGAAATCATAGAAACCAAGGAATTAGAATGATCAAGAGAAGAAATGATGGAAATGATAATATGTTTGAATTATATAAAGAAAATATAAATTAATTTTATCTATGATTTGCATTTTCATAAGTGTCTCACTTAATTTTCTCATCTAAACTAATACCAAGGAATTCAAAATTTATAACTCACTCACAAAGCATCCAATAAAAATACTAATTGAAACTATAGACATCATATCTAATCTACAACTTATCCAAGAAACCATACATGTATCATGAAATATGCCAATTAGTCCTATGACTCTAGCATGCACCATAACATCACATTCATCATAACATGACTTTCAAATAACACTTATATCATCACCATAAATGTACAATAACAACTGGATTGAGATGATACATATGGATGCTCAATCTTCCTCTACAATCCTCATCGCCTACTAGCCATAAACATCATGCTACACATCTAGCAAGATAAGTGTACAGAATCATGGTGAACCATAATAATAATCATAATATCATTAGATCTCATAAAATACATTATCAAAATATCATAACTAACTATACCTCCCATGGTCCCAATCAAGTCTAGGAGCACTCATAGTAAACATAACATAATACCAAGGGGTCCTAGAGTGAGGGGTGATACTCTTCTCTACTTGAGAATTTTCTTTCTAAAATATTTATAGATACCTAGCTTACATGTCTCTCTCTACCACTTATGTGCCCTCTTAAAAATCAGTTTGTTCCACAACATCTTTATCATAGGCATTATCATACTATGAAGCTACTAGACTATATTGTCAACAATCTAAACTGGCTACTCTACATAGCTGACATTGAGCTCTAATTGTACACTTGACTAATCAATCACCTACTACTTATTTGATATATATCTCCTCAACATGAATACATGAAAAACATGATGGACCCTTGCCAAAAAAAGGTGGTAATGCTAATCTATAAGACATCCTACTAATCCTCTCCAAAATCTCAAATAACTCAATGTATCTAGATGTTAACTTTTTCTTCCAACCAAACTGCATCTAGCCCATTAGGAATAATACCTACAAAAACACATGATTAACAACAGCAAACTCTAATGCTCCTCTATGCCAATTTTCAGTCTTCCTATCAATCCTAAGTAGTTCTTGACCAATCATATATCATTCAAATATACTTTTTGGTCTATAATATTAAATTTATGCTTACATAAGGCCTATTCTTAATGGTATTCCAACATAATGAAGTCTTGCATCACCTACCATATAACACCTCATATCGAGTTACACACAAACTCTTCTAGTAGTTGTTATTCTAAGCAAACTCTACAATAGGTAACATCCAATCTAAATTATTTTCATATTGTAGGGCATACACTTGCAACATATCCTCAAAGATCTATTTTACCTACTCCATCCACCCATTAGACTATGAATAATATACTAAGCTTAAGTTAAATTGCATGTCTATATCTCTTTAAAATTCTCTCCGAAACTTGAATACAAATCTGACATCCTTGTTACTAATGATCTTCTATGGAATATTATACAAACATACTATCTCTTCAATATATATTTTGCTATCTCCCATACACTCATTATGGCATTGGTAGCGAAAAAATACATAGACTTTGTTGAGTCTACAATCACATAAATGGCATCATGGCCTCTATGAGTGCAAAGAAAACCAACAATGAAATCTATCCCAACAATCTTTCACTTCCATAATAATATATTATGGGAGTGTAAGGACTAATCGTTACCTACTAGCATACTAGATAATAATAAACATAATCATCAACCTCACTCTTCATATTAGGCCACCAATAGATGCATCAAAGGCTTTGGTGTATCTTCTTATAGTTTAGATGCATATTGATGAACCATGATATCACGTCCACGATATCAGATCAATCATTCAATGTTGGATACCCAATATCGCATCTCATCTCCTTGTCTATAAATAAGAGGAAGCACCCTTGGTTTCCACAATTAGAAGTTAGTCCCTTAGCCAAACTCTTACCATTTTCTCCCTCCAAAGTTAGTATTATTTCTATGTGCCCGCAGTAGGAGTCATAGAGTGAATAGATCTTTATTTGAGCATTGTGTACCTAAGCACACTTTGTGTACGACAATAAAGATGAACTTTATGATAAACCTTGCAGCATGTAGAATAGATTAATTAGTGTTAATTATTATTTAATTATTTCATAGTTAATTAATGATTTCTCTCACCCTACAGCTCTCTTAGTTAAATACACTTAGTACAACTGCTTTGAGCATGCGTGTAGTGCTCAGTAACCTAGTAACGATTAGCGTTTGGTAACCCTAGCAGCATTGCACTGGTTCAAGATGTGTACAAAAAGTGGGAACGGATACTAGTATTAGGAGTACTTAGAACTTAGTTAATGAATAGTTAAATTAGATCAGTTACTTAGTTATTCCTCTCTCTCCTCCTTATTAGAGTAGGATATAAAACACATAAAAGCCATAAAAATCATATGCCTCAAGCTTACTTAACCATACAACCGTGACATACAAGTAAGCTTGGGAAGACAATGATTAATCAACCTGTTATTGTTCCACACAAGTGCATAGGCACTTAGTCCTTGGAATTTGACCAAACCGTGCATGAATGCTCGTATTCGTATGGTTGAGCATAGGGGTACCTAGCCGCTCATCATTGTCGCCGTTGTCGGGGACTTAGTTGTTTGTGCACTAAGTAGAACTTAGGAAATCATTCACATCGTTGGAACGAACCCTTAGGATTGGTTAAGAAAAAGATAATAGCACATTGCACACTGAACAAGACAAAATGTCTTCTTCTTCGCACAAAAGCACTTCACCACCTAGGACTAACACAAGAAGCAATCGATAGCAAGTTACACGTGACATTGATCCTCTAGTTCCTCAACAGTTTTGTGTGGTATATATTCACCCTGATGAATATGTACTTGACTTCACCTTTATTCTCCACCAAGACGAACAGCTATGTTGGCGTGACTTGGAAGGTAACATAGTGTTACCTCCCGACCATTCAGTCCCAAGTATGCTTCTTCATGCTCTCACATGAAAGGCATGCAACACTTACATGTAGTATACATTGCGCAAGACTATGATTCAAGAGACTATCATCCCACCAAAGTGCAATGTCAAAGGGACATGCAATAGGAGAGACACCATAATTCCTTAAAGGAAAAATGGTCTAAGGATGCCCCACACATTTTAAGTGAAATTGAGGGTTGTGAAACCACATAACAATGTTTCTCTCCATAACTTTGGCCAAGGGGTTGTGTATTAGAACCTTCATTCTACTATTCACAACCCAAGTGCTAATACCAACAGACACAAAGAGTCTGAAAAAGGAACAAGGGCACATGACAAAGGTGGGCATTCAAATTGCAATCGCGATCGAGGGAGAGACCACCAAAGAGAAGGTAGTAGACATCATCATGATGGTGGTTCTCCTTCTTCTTCATCCCCATCATCTCCTTCACCCTCTCCTTCCATGTCTAGACGTAGTCATAGAGAAACAAATTGTGTGGATAAGGGCAAACAAAGTGGAAGTCATAGATGAGACAACCAAGACAAAGGACGAGGACACTCTAGGAAATCACACCATAGAAGAAGGGAGAGTAGGGAACAGCATAGACACCATAGACGCTATAAACAATATCATCATGATGAATCCCTACTTGCACATGAAGCATGCTAGATATAACTGAGGTCGTGAGAGTTCCAACAAGGCACCAAAAAGATAGTAGGATCAAGAGGCTAGACATGAATAACATCCCACGACTTGAAGGGGGATATAACGTTGATCCTCAAAATCATTTACAAGCATTTCATGATGTGTGTGCCTTGCAAAACATAGAAAATAAGTGGAAAAAGCTTAAGTTGTTCCCAATGAACACTAATAAAAGAAGCTGAAAGCTGGTACCGGTCCTTAGAACTGGAATCCATTCATAGGTGGAGTACGATGTTAGAACTGTTCAACGATAAGTACCAAACGTACTCCCAGGTATCTAACCTATGAAAGCAAATCCAAGGATGGAAACAAGGAAATCATGAACCCTTGGATGCTGCCATGGGCTGATATTATGCACTCTTACATCGTTGTCCTAGCCATGGTTATTCGCAGCGAGATCAACTACACCATCTCGTAGATGGGCTTAGGCATGAAACAAGAAGGACCCTTGGGACTTATGCCCAAGGAAGGTTATTTGAGCTTAGGTCCCATAAAATTCACAAACTATTGGACCAAGTAGCTAAAGAAGAAGGGGAGCTATGAAAAAGAGAGAGTGCGAAAGAATACAACTGAGATCCTTCCCTCTGAAAGAAGGGAGTAAGATTTTGTGAGGATGAGGAAGAGTCACCACTCGAAGAGATGGTGAATAGGAAAACCTTGCCTATTCAAAATTTAGCATCCAAACTATCAACAAAGGTAGAACAAATTTGGGACTCCCTAGATAGTAGGTTTCAAACTGTGCTCAAAGTAGTAGAGGAGTCTAGGGAGTGAGGTAGTGACCGTGACAAAAGGAAAAAGAGAGAAGCAGAAAATGCACGTAACAAGGGTAAGGGTAAAGTTGCTATTATTGAAGAGGTTGTGGACTCAAATATGGACAATGATAGTGGATGTGAGATCTATCAATACGAGCATCCTAAGGGATGTTGCCCTGTAATCTCACATTTACAAGAGTCTAGGGTGTATGCACTTAATCCACGTTTAACCAAATGACAAACATCATGACGATTACCTTATCCCCAAGGTAACCCAAGGAAATTTCACCAACCTTTAACGTATTATCCAAATGGAACTCCACCACAACCAATCAAGCAACATCAATATTGGCAACACCCACAATCATGGGGAATGCCACCACCAAGGCAACAATATCCTTACTGGTAACCAGACCCATATGGATATTACGTGCAACATCTGATCTCTCCACTTGACTCTGTTGGTCACATTACTCCCCAACATTACTACCAAGCTCATTAGTACTATATGGCTCTCTCTCCTAGGGGCAACATTCCACAAGTATACCATCCTTCCAATCCGACCACATCTCTCCCACCAATAGCTCCATTACCACCTGCTCCAACAATGCAAGGTGAACTCCCTACTCAACCACAGCAATGCAAGACCACAAGGGCTGTTAATCCTCAACCTACTGTTGGTTCTAATAATCATACAAAGAAAATATCTTTCTTCAGAACCAACAGTCCAACCAAGCCTTTGCAACCTCAAGTGGCTGAGTCTTTGGACTCCTCTGTATCAACTAAAGCTTCGGAGCCCCCTTCGAACTTAACACCGCATTCAATGCATACGGTCATGTTAACACATGTCATTACTGATTGGATCAAATTTGGCCACCTTCCTAGGAAATTCTCTGATCTTGCGAGTCCCCTAATCTATCTACAAATCACTAGGAATGAGTCATGCAAAGCTCTTTTGGATTCAGGTTTCGATGTCAACCTAATATCCCAAGAAATGTATAAGGCCTAGAACCTGCCCCCATTGAAAAAGAGTAATTTCCATTTAGAGTTAGCTGACCAATCCATCATTTTCCCCTTGGGATTAGTGGAGAACATTGTTACCATTGTTTATAGGTGGTCATATCCAGCTGACTTCCTGGTGATCCAAGTAAATAACAGTAAGGGGGACTTTCCAATCATAATGGGAAGGGCATGGCTAAGCACTATCGATGCACACCTAGGTATCCATGATCTTTCCCTAGAAATATCCAAGGAAAAAAATTTTGGAAACATCAAAAACAAGAAGGTTCCATGCATCGCATACAGTGACACAGGGTGCAATTGCGTGCAGAGATCATGGGTTGTGCAAATTTTAGCATTGCCTGCATGCAATCAGTGTGTGCAAATGATCAACATATAAAGGTGCCTGTATGCAGTAGCCACATGACAAGAAGACACCCAGTGGCAGATAGTTGATCAAGAAAGCAGCTCACTTATATATATGGAACCAACTGAGGGTTTTACTTGTGCTTATATAGATAGCATTGATGCATTAGAGCAAGTCCATCGCTAGCTTCCTAGTCCTAACTTAGAAAACATCAACTAGGGGAAGTTGGAAATTCCCAAGAAATTTAAACAAGAGCCCCTAGAGCTAAAACCATTGCTCACCGGTATGGAATACACATTTCTTAAGAATGGAAAATCGAAAATCATCAATGCATGACTTGCTTTGCAACAAAAAGAAAGTCTACTCAAGGTAATAAAAAAGTGATCAAAAGCCTTCGCCTGGTCATATCTAGAATTAACTAGAATAGATCCTAGGATATGCCAGCATAGTATTTACACTGCCTCCTCCATGAAGCCTCAAAAACAACCATAGAGGCGATTGAGCCCAAAGTTGAAGCAAGTAGTAAAAGAAGAAATCAAACAGCTTCTAAAGGCTAGGTTCATATACCCCATTGCTGATAGTGAATGGGTTAGCCCTTTAGTAATCGTGCCTAAAAAGGAAGGCAAATGGAGGGTGTGCATAGATTTTAGGCTGCTAAACATGGCAACATTCAAGGATTACTTTCCATTTCCATTTTTTGACCACATCTTAAAAACAATGCAGGGCATTGCTATTATAGTTTTTTGGATGGCTACGGCGAATATAACCAAATACAAATAGCCCCTGAAGACCAAGCCAAGACTATGTTCACTAGTCCTTGGGGAACATTTGCATATAGACAAATGTCGTTTGGCTTGTGCAATGCCCCTACCACATTTTAACACTTAGTTCTAAGCATATTCGGGTAGCAAATAGGAAATGGTGTGGAAGTCTTTATGGATGACTTCTCCACTTACGGAGCAAGTTTTGATCATGCCTTGGACCAGTTAGAGAAAGTGCTGAAAAGATGTGTAGAGACTAATCTAAGGATCAACTAGCAAAAAATCCATTTAATGATCCAAGAAGGTGTAGTACTTAGGCATAAAATTTCACATGCAAGGATAGAGGTAGACCCTGAGAAAATCAACGTCATCCAAGGAATTACCCATCAACTAGAAACTGTCAAAGACATTCGGTCATTCTTTGGACACACTGGTTACTATAGGAGATTCATAGAGAACTTCTCAAATATTTCCAAACCATTGGTGGAGCTAATGAAAAAGGACGTACCCTTTGAGTGGACCAGGGAATGCAAACTAGCTTTCCAAACTTTGAAGAAAAAGCTAGTAGAAACACCCATTCTACAAGCTCCTGATTGGAATAGGCTATTCCATGTCATGATTGATGCGTCCAATTATGCCTTAGGGGCCATATTTACATAGTTAGGTGATCAAAAATGTCCTTATTACATCCACTGTGCAAGTAGAAGTATAATTGGTGCACAACTTAACTATACGACTTCAGAAAAAGAATTAATGGTTGTAGTGTTTGCACTAGAAAAATTTAGGCACTATGTATTGGGATATAAAGTATTCATACACACAAATCATAGTGCCATCTGGTTCCTCATGAGTAAGCCAATGGTAAGCCCCCATATTATACAATGGCTGGTAATTCTACAAGAGTTCAATCTAACAATCATTGATCGTAAAGGCACCGAGAACATAATTGCCGATCATTTATCTTAGTTGCATTGGGACATCAAAGAGGACAAGTATCCTATTTCTGATCACTTCCCTAATGAGTTCCTCTTTGTGTAGTGAATAATTAATCACCCACAGAGACAAATTAATACAGTAGCATTCTTACCTATCTCTTTACCCAAAAAACACCATAAGAGTTAGACCTTAAGAAGAAACAATAGTTTCTTCACAGAGCCAAGTACTTTATAGAAATAAATGGAAAACTTTACAAAGTATGTCTCGATGGCTTGGTTCAATGGTGTGTTCCCGATAGAGATCAACTGAGAGTTCTTCAAGATGCTCATGAGGGCCCTTGTGGGGGGTCATTATGCTGGGAGACGATAGCCATTAAGATCCTACTTGCAAGGTACTATTGGCCTACCTTATTCTGGGACACCCATCAATTCGTCCAATCTTGTGAGTGTTGTCAACGTGATGGGGGAATGACTGCTAGAATGGAGGGTCCGCAACAATGAATTCAACCATTAGAATCCTTTGACATTTGGGGAATTGATTTCATGGGGCCCATTACACCAATGTCCAATGGAAAAGCATACATTTTAATTTCCATAGACTACTTAACAAAATGGGTTAAAGCAATAGCAGTTAAAGATTGCACCTCATCTACTTCTGCACGATTTGTCTAACAATAAGTCCTCAACAGGTTTGGTGTGCCACGTGCACTTATCTCAGATAATGGTACATACTTTACAGGTGCAACTTTTCAGAAGTTAATGCAATGCTTAGGGGTTGAGCACAAATTGACTACACCATACCACCCCCCAAGCAAACGGTCAAGCCAAGGTCACCAACAGGGAGATTACTAAGATATTGACCAGAACTATTAGCAAATATAGGTGAGACTGGAGCACTAAACTGAATGATTCTCTTTGGGCATATCACTCCACATGGAAACTCCCTATAGGCTACTCTCCCTACAAGTTAGTGTATGAAAAACTTCCAATGCTTCCTATCCAAACTGAGCTTCGTATGCTAACCACGACATGTGACCTCAACCTTGACCTTGATCTAGCACAAAAACAAAGGTTGATGACTCTTAACTTGCTAGATGAGAACCGACTAGCTACCCTATCATCTAATGAGTTACACAAGGCATTTAATAAACAATGTCATGACCAAAAAATTAGGAGAGTTAAGTACTAGCCAGGAGATAAGGTTCTCTACTAGAATCCCACACATGTGTCACAGCGTACCAAATTTCAAACATTGTGGGAAGGAACTTATATTATCTATGCAACTTTTCCTTTAGAAGCCATGACCATATATAAACCTGAGAGCCTAGATAAGAGACTGTTAATCAATGTGCAACAAACAAAACCTTTCCATGAGTTTAGGTCAACCAGAACATATGCTACCTCTATAAGTGGGTAACCTTGCTCGTTATTTTGGATCTCCTCTTTCCCATTCAATCATGGGGGAGATGGCCATCCTTGCTAATCATTAAAGGCCTTCAATTCTTTCTAAATTTTTTTTACACATTTTTGTTTAACCTATTTTTGTTTTACACATTTTTTTTACATATTTTTATTTTACATATTTTTGTTTTACACATTTTTGTTTTGCACATTTCTTTAATCTTCTTGTTTTTTTTTTATACCATCGTTCATATTTTTACCATTTCTTTGTGTGATTACTTCATTTTGTTCGTCACCCAATAAGTGTTTATGATGGTGGTATGAATAATATCATATTGATTACTAATGTTTGGATTTTACCTTTGAAGTATGATGTTGATAATTAGGGTATGGTTCTTTTGATTAACAGGCAATGAGTCCACATAGTTCATGCATCCATACAATCCTATGGTTTTTCTTGGCTTGGAACTGTACAGTTCCTTCCTCTAATAAAACTATTAATGAATTGGTGGCTGGGTATTTCTCAAACTGAGAAAGGACTCAAAGGATG
>MNCI01003377.1:547603-604352 GCA_015680685.1 Gnetum montanum | reverse complement strand
CCTTAAACATTTTCTGTAATCAACAACTTTTTGTTTCATACCCATCTATGACATCCACCTTTCTTATTTATTGGCATTTCCATTGTTACTTTTTCTCCACCTTTCTTACTCCTTATCTTTTTCCACCCTATCACTACCGAAGGTTTGCTCTTCGTCATGGGGGCCCGAGCACAAATTTTTTAATTTTTTCTAACCCCTACACCTTAGGTAGTCACCAGTGTTAAAACTCCAAAACCAGTATCTACCATAACCACAACTCAACCAATGCACCTCACATCAAGGCAAGGTATCAACTACATTGTGATTTATCTATCCTCACTCGTTTGTGACTATGTTGTATGTGCAGATGGCGATCATACAATAATGGAATGGCCCTGGAGGAAACACTCAGGATGGACTAGAACTAGAACATTTGCGAAAGGAGCAAGATTGGAAGCATGGCTATGGACAAACAACACAAGGCGCAATATTTGCATTGGCAGCTGCATGTCTTATTCTTTCTCTCTCTCCTTCTTTTCCAACTACCAAATAAGGCTTAATGTCATTTATGTATAGTGTTCACTTTTGTGGTTATGAACACTAATGCTGTCATGTATTGTATTGTTGATCCGTTCACTGGGCACGTTGAGTCAGTCAACCCATTCCACCATCAATGGTCATTCAGTTAATAATCCCATACCTTTCCAATATTTTTTAAGGAACTCAAGGATGAGTTTTCATTCAGTCATGGGGGTATCATGAACCATGATATCGTGTACGCGATATCGCGTCTGTGATATTGGATCTACCATGCAATGTCAAATATCAGATATCACGTCTCGTCTCCTTGTTTATAAATAAGAGGCAATTCCCTTGGTTTCCACAGTTAGAAGTTAGTCCCTTAGCCAAACTCTTGTCATTTTCTCCCTCCAGAGTTAGAATTATTTTTGCGTGCCCACAGTAGGAGTCATAGAGTGAACGGATCTTTATTCAAGCATTGTGTACCTAAGCACACTTTGTGTACGGTAATCAAGATGAACTTTATGATAAACCTTGCAACATACATAATAGATTAATTAGTGTTAATTATTATTTAATGCTTTCATAGTTAATTAATGATTTCTCTCACCCTAAAACACTCTTAGTTAAATACACTCAGTACAACCGCTTCAAGCATGCGTGTAGCGCTTGGTAACCCAATAACGATTAGCGTTTGGTAACCCCAGCAGCATTGCACTGGTTCAAGATGTGTACGGTAAGTGGGAACGGATACTAGTGTTAGGAGTACTTAGAACTTAGTTAATGAATAGCTAAATTAAATTAGTTACTTAGTTATTATTCTCTCTCCTCCTTATTAGCACAGGATATAAAACACATAAAAGCCATGAAAATTATATGCCTCAAGCTTACTTAACCATACAACCGTGACATACAAGTATGTTTGGGAAGACAACGATTAATCAACCCGTTATTGTTCCACATAGGTGCATAGGCACTTAGTCCTTAGAATTCGACCGAATCGTGCATGAAACACTCATATTTGTATGGTTGAGTGTAGGGGTACCTCGCCGCTCATCACATATGATATTTTCTCATAAGTACCTCGTCCTATAACTAAGAATGAAGCATAACTAGAACACATATTTGGTTATCCCTCTAAAGTACACCCTAACTATCTAAGATAACTAATCCATATTTTGTCATTTGCTACTACAACTCTTTACACCAAGAATCTTATTATTATTGCTTATGTAAGCTTTTGTGAAAGTTTGATTAGATGAACAACTATTGAGTCTACTAGAAACTCTACTTACTGTATTTGCCACTTGATTAGTCCTACCAAACCTATACTAGATGGTAAATTCAAAGTTTGAAAGAAGCTCTACCCATCTCCTCTATCACAATGTCAACTATGCTTGACTCATAAGATACTAGAGATCCTTATGATTAGTACATATAGTCACCTATTCACCATAATGATAATGTTACTAAAACATCAAAGTAAAGACTATTGTGCCTAACTCATGATTATGAACTAGATAATGAGTCTCATGTAGCCTTAACTAGTAGGAAGCATACACTACTACATATTCATGTTATATTAGAATATACTCAAATCTTTCACTTAAGGTATTTGTACATACATCATACAAATGACCTAGTATGGAAGAAATCAATACTAGAGCAAACATAAATCTATGCTTCAAATCATCAAATGTTTTCTAATAAGTTGCATTTCATATAAAACTAGTCTCTTTCCTTAACAATAGAGTCAAAGAAGAATCTATGTGGAAAAAGTACTCTACAAATTTATGGTAGTATCCAACCAACTCCAAGAAACTATGGATCTCTACTACTATTTACAAAACTAGCCAATTCTAAACTAATATAATCTTGGCTAAATCTACTATAAAACCTATCCTAGAAACAACATGACCTAAGAACTAAATTTCTAACTACCAAATAAAACAATTAAATGGTTGTGCATATAACTAATAGTACCATAAGATTCGTAACATAGTTCATAAGTGCTCTACATGCTTTTGGTCATTTGGAACATATACCAAAATATTATTAATAAATACTATCACAAACTAATCAAGAAAAATCACAACACATTATTCATCAAATGCATAAATACCACTAGATAATTTTTCAATGCAAATAGAAGGATCAAGAACTCATAATGACCATATCAAATCCTGAATGTTGTCTTCAACACATCTTGCTCTTTGGCTTGCACTTGATGATAGTTAAACATGATATCAATCTTCACCTAATACATAGAAGATGATATTTATTCTTCAATATCACCTAATTAAGATGCTTATAATCAATCTAAAATTATGTGAGTCCATCCTAATTTCACATGAACATCATTGAAGCATTTTAAGGAGAAACACCATGCTGAATTAGGCCTTTATTAATCAAATCTTGTAAGTAAATTTTCAACCCTATCAACTTCATCAAATAAATTCTATTTGAATGCATTAACATAGATTTTCTTGTAGGTTGTGGCATAATCTCAAAATCTACCTTCTACCTAGGTGACAAAAATAGACAAATTAGTATATAATACATCTAGAAACTCATGTGCCTAGAATCTAAGCCAACTTCACTATCTTTGAATAATATATTGATGTCATGCAGTAACTATGCCTCTTCTAAAGCATCCATTGAAACATTCTAAATGTTATGAAATTTAAATGGATTGATCTAGTATGGGTGTAAATATCTACCTAATCGCCATCAACTATGTGTAATCTCAAGAGATTCTACTAACAATCCAAACTAGCATTGAATTGTAATAGTCAATCTATGCCTAAAATGATATTATACTCATCAAGATCCATCATACGAAAATCTATCTAAGTCTCATGACCCCTAGTGAAATACACTAATACCCTTGAAAGAAGAATGCAACATGGAAGAGCTACTTGTGATATAACTCTAAGCTCTACAAAAGAATGGTAGTACCAAGTTCAAATAAAAATATACAAGAAGATTTAAGATAATACCTCATGACTTTATAATATTTTTGGACTACATGTCTAATGGCTGATCTGTTAGAACATATACCTAATCATGGGTTTTCTATCCTACTCCATCAAGCTGTCTACTATGAGCTCCATGTCCACTAGTTGTTGGATTTTCCTATCCTCAACCTCTACCTTTACCATCATCTACTATCTACTTTGGGTACTCCCTAGACCAATATCCTTGCTAACCATAAGAATATCAATTGGAGAAATTTTCCTAAACATGCCCTAATTATCCAAATCTATAACAAACTATACAAACTCCATATCTAGTGGAAGGAGCATCATTGCTAGCTATTGGTTATAGCCTTCCATAATCATATCCATCACCATCACATCCTTCTCAAGCCTACTTGGTGAGACTAGGTATTCCTTCAAGTAGTGGTCCTCTCCTCTATTCCTACCTCCATTCTCATCAAATATCATTCTTAATCAAACTCCTCTTCAAATCCATGGTCACTTAACATGCATCATCATAGAAAATAAGATGAAGTAATAGAATATAATGCTTTAATTCTAGGGAAAGTTCTTTAAGAAATCTATTTGGCCTATCATGACCATTTATCAACTTGGTCACATAGCTACTAAGCTCTACTAACTAGACATCATACTCTATCGTAGGCCAACTATCCTAATATAATATATACAACTCTTTCACCCTAGATTTGGCATACCATATAGAAATAATCTACAACTAAAGGAAACCAATCAATCTACCTGCATATCCTTCTATCCTATCCATATCTTAGCCTGATCTTTAGAACTTCATCAATGTCCTATAGTGTTTATTAGCTAATATACTGCTAATCTAGTCTATTAAGTTAAGGTGAATCCCATCAAGTCAAATGTCTTCTCGAGATCCTCAAGCCACTTTATCATTGCAGTGAGATTCTTTGTACCAAAGAATGTAGGAGGGTCCAACTTGCAAAACTTCTCTATCATCTCTTTGCTAATAGGCTATCTAGCTATATACCTATTGATGAAGTGTCATTTGGTCATGCGTTTACGCATTGATGTGGCCCGGTATACATGGCCTCATCGATGTAGGCCTGTCGACGCATCCTTCCATACGTCGACGTGCCCCCGTTTACGCAGAACCTATTCCAGCCTATAAATAAGAGGGCTTCTGCCTCTCTCAAGTACCTTTTTGTCATTTGTAACAAAGCTCTTGCAGTTTTTTTCCGTGAGAGTTAAAATATTTTCCAAGTGCCCATAGTAGGTGTAAAGAAGGTGTCCAGCTCTTTATTCAAGCGTTGATGTATCTAAGCCCATTGGCGTGAACGGTAATAAAGACGAGCTTTCAAGCATTCCTTGTAGCATTTGGACTTAGTCATTTAATGCATTTAATAGCTTAATATTTATATGCTTTGATAATTACTTAAGTTTCTCTTATTATTAGTCTAATCGCTATTGCTCATTCATAGTTCATACAAACCATAAGTACGACCATCTCGAACGTAAACCCAACACTTGGTAACCTAGTGACGCTTAATGTCTGGTAACCCAGTAGTGGTTAGGGGATGCTTAGGATGTGCCCAAAAGATGGGATCGGATACTTATGCTAGGAATAGTTAAGATATAGATTAGGATAATTATAGATTAGATAATATTTCATTCCTTACTTCCCATACCTTAATTAGACGCCAAAAGATCAAGTAAAAAGCCATAAAAATCAATTGCCTCAATCTTACTTAACCATTGCAATCAGAACAACACAAGTGAGGTTGAGAGGACAACAACCATTCTAAAAAAGGGTTCAGCTTCTGGAATGCTATTCCACAATCTTACCAAACTAGGCATCAAGGACCACAGTATGGAGTACGTCATGGAGGACCATGACTACTGGGACCATCATCCCATTGATGTGCAATGAGCACGAGATCAGTAGTAGGTAGAATGGTACAAACACGTGAAGGGAAAATAATTCAGTAATCCCTTATTCTTGCAAGGGCTGCAAGATGATGGGGAGCCTATCTTTCATGACTCCCATTCAGCTGAACTTTCTCTGGGGCACCAGATCCTTCAGTCCATCATCCAGAATAAAAAATCAAGTGACCGAGATCCCCATGAGGATGGAGGATCACATTAGAAAAGTCACAACGCATGCAAAGATGGGTAGAAAGATCGAGGCCGCAACCAAAGTAGAGGGGGAGATTGACACTAGGGTGGTGGCGATCCATCTCCCTCTTCTCCATCCTCTCACTTCCCATTACCTTCATCTAGTTTAGACTCTGATCATAACCATGGTAGGAAGGAGGGGGGTGATGGTGATCATAAGGACCGAAAGGAACAGTGTGAGGAAGCACGTGACCAAACACACAAGCCTCACCGTCATGAAAGGAGGGGCAACCAGAATCATCATAGATACCATGGTGCTCAACAGGACTATGACTCGGATGAGCCATTGTTGGCTACTTGGAGCATGCTTCATATCACTGAGGTAGTTTAGATCCCTAGTAGACACTTAAAGGATAGCAAGATCAGATGCATTAACATGAACAACATCCCTAGATTTGAAGGGGGATACAATTGTGATCCACAAACTCACTTGCAAGCATTCCATAATGCTTGCACCCTGCAGAATATAGATAATGATTGGCAGAAGCTTAAGCTATTCCCTTGTACACTCATCAAGTAATCAGAAAGATGGTACCGATCTTTGGAATTGGAATTAATCAGAAGATGGAGTACGATGCTTGAGATTTTCAATAAAAAGTATCAAACGTACTCCAAAGTGGTGAATCTGAGACGTCAAATCCAAGGTTGGAAGCAAGGGAATCATGAACACTTGGATGCAGCCATGAGTAGGTACTATTCATTGCTACATTGGTGCTCTGGTCATGGCTACTCTCAGCAGGCACATCTTTGCCATATCATTGATGGGCTCTGCTTTGAAACAAGAAAGACCCTTGGCGTTTACGCCCAAGGATGATTATCAGAACTAAGGGTCCATCAACTGCAGTGCCTCATTGAGCAAGTGGCCAAAGAAGAGGGGGAACTTAGAAAGAAGGAGAGTGTAGAGGAGTTTAACCGGAATCCTTCCATCAGAAAGAGGGAAGTCTGATTTTGAGAAGATGAGGAGGAATCACCATTGGAAGTAGCGGTGAACCGAAAAACCTTTCCCTTACAAAAGTTTGCATCTAAAATATTGACAAAGGTTGATAAGATGTGGGACTCTCTGGATGAAAGATTTCAAAGTGTTCTAAAAATTGCAGAGGAGTCCAGAGAGCAAGGTAATGATTGTGATTGGCATAAGAAGAAGGAAGCTGAACGTGCCCATCATAAGGGCAAGGGCAAAGTTGTTGTAGCTGAACAGGTTGTAGACTCTTATACGGAGGAAGACCATGAATGTGGCATATGCCAATACGAACATCCTAAGGGGTGTTGTCCTGTGGTGTCACATCTTCAAGACTCTAGGATGTACGCATTGAACCCTTGTTTGGCATAGAGGCAAACACCCCGAAGGTTGCCTTACCCACAAGGCAATTCCAGGTAGTTCCACCAATGGAAAGGATATTATCCAAGTGGAGTGTCGCTACAACCTTATGAACACCTTTAGCAGTGGCAGCACCCACAAGTGTGAAGGATGCCACCTCCAAGGTAGCAGTACCCTTATCGACAGCCAGATCCCTATGGGCACTACGTCCAACAACCAGTCTTTCCATGGGACTCTTCCAGTCACGCCGCATTTCAAAATTATTACCATCCCCTAGAATATTTCTAACCACAATCTCTATCACCCAGGGGAAATCCCACATCTTTACTATCCTCCGTCAACTTCTCCTGCCACCCCTTCTCCACAACATTCCACTCAACTACCACCTACTCCACCTATGCAAGGGGAGATACCGCCACAGCCACAACAAAGAAATGCTACGAGGGCTGTGAACCTACAACCAACACCTCAGCTGAGTGGACTGGAACCCAAACCATAAAAACATCCTTTTTTCGGCCCAACAGTCTGAACATACCCTCACACCCACCTATGGCTGGTGCCTCTGAACTTCAAACCACCTCCGCTGTTCCACCACTCAAGCAACCTTCAAATCAAACACCCTCCAATGTATAAACAGTCATGCTCACACACGCAGTGACCAATTGGATAAAGGCAGGCCATCTTTCCTGAAAATTGATTGATCTGGAAAGCCCCCTCATCTATCTTTAGGTGGTAGGGAATGAGCCATGTAAAGATCTCCTAGAGTCGAGGTCAAGGGTCAATTTGATCTCTCACAACATGTACAAGAATTGGAACCTATCCCCACTAAAGAAGAGCAACATTTGGCTTGAGCTAGCAGACCAATCCATCACCATTCCCTTGGGATTGGTGGAGGATATTGTGACCACTGTTTGTCGGTGGTCTTATCCTGCTGATTTCCTTATCATCCATGTGGAAAATTTCAAGGGAAACTTCCCAATCATAATGGGAAGAGCCTAGCTGAGCACGGTGGATGCAAGACTAGGACTCTGAGATCTTTTCCTTGAAATCTCAAAGAAAAATCCTTTTAGAAAGATTGAGAAGAAGCATGTTCCATGCATCGCATATAATGACTCAGGGTGCAACTATGTACAGCAGTTATGGTCCACCAAGCGGACATCCATTCAAGCATGCAGTCGGTGTACCGAAGAATTGCCAGTTCAACAGTGCCTGTACGCAGCAACCACAACTCAAGAAGGTACCTAGTGGTTGACAACTAATCCTACTAGTAGCACATTGTGCATGGAAGCATCTAAGGGACTTGTACAAGCCTATGTAGAAAGCATCGATGAAATGGAATAGGTTCATCAACAAGTCTCCACTGTTGATAACCATGATGATTGGGGAAAGCTGCAAATCCTTGAAAGCTTCAAACAAGAGCCCCTGGAGCTCAAGTCCTTACTGGCCCACTTAGAATATGCATTTTTGCAAAATGGGAAGCTGGTAATTATCAATGCCACCCTTGCTCCTGAAAAAAAGAAAAAGTTGCTAAAGGTGATGAACAAATAGGATGTTGCATTTGCATGGTCATATCTTGAGTTAACCGGAGTTGATCCCAGGGTCTGCCAACATCAGATATATATTGACCCCTCCATGAAGCCACAATGACAACCACAAAGGTGGTTGAACCCAAATTGAAGCAAGTCGTCAAAGATGAAATCGAGCAATTTCTTAAAGCGGGGTTCATCTATTCCATCACCGATAGCGAATGGGTCAGCCCACTCATTATTGTACCGAAGAAGGATGGCAAATGGAGGGTCTGTATAGATTTCTGATTACTCAACATGGCTACCTTCAAGGATCACTTCCCACTCCCATTTGTGGACCAGGTGTTGGATATCATTACAGGGCACCATTATTACAGCTTTTTGGATGGTTATAGTGGCTATAACCAAATCCAAATTGCATCAGAGGACCAAGCCAAAACAACTTTCACAAGTTCATGGGGGACTTTCGCATACAAGAAGATGTCTTTTGGTCTATGTAATGTGCCTACCACTTTCCAATGCCTTGTCCTCAGCATCTTCCAGCAGCAAATTGGCAATGGGGTAGAAGTCTTCATGGATGACTTCTCTACCTATGGGGCCACATTTGAGCAAGCCTTGGACCATCTTGAGTAAGTTCTAAAGAGGTGTGTAGACACTAATCTGTAGCTCAATTGGTAGAAAAGCCACTTGATGGTCCAAGAGGGCATTGTGCTGGGGCATCGTATCTCATAGACGAGGATTAGCATGGATCCTAAAAAGATCAAGATCATCCAAGGAATCACTTGACAACCAAAAATTGAAAAAGATGTTTGGTTATTCCTTGGCCACACTGGTTACTACTGGCGCTTCATTGAAAATTTCTTGAAGATCACCAAGCCGTTGGTAGAACTCACAAAGAAATATGCTCTGTTCATCTAGACCAAGGAATGTGAATCTGCATTCCAAGCGCTTAAGCAAAAACTCATAGAAACTCCAGTTCTACGAGCACCTGATTGGTTCATGCCCTTCCACATTATGACAAATGCATCCAATTATGCCTTGGGAGCCATGCTTACATAGTGTGATGATCAAAAATGTCCATATTATATCCCCTATGCAAGCAGTTGATGGCAGTGGTGTTTGCCTTGGAAAAATTCCGACACTATGTGCTTAGATACAAGGTGTTCATGCATACTAACCACAGTGCTATCCGATTCCTGATGAACAAACCGACGGTAAGCCCCTGCATCATCCTGTGGTTGGTGATTCTTCAAGAATTTGACCTCACCATGGTAGACCGGAAGGGAACTAAGAATGTGGTTGTTGACCACTTGTCTCAGTTACGATGCGATGATGTAGAAGAGGAGGAGCCCCTTTCCAACCAATTTCCAGATGAACTCCTCTACATAGATACAGTTGATTCGTAGGTGCCCAAAGCATCACCTTGGTTCAGTCACATCCTCACCTATCTCACAACTCAAGAGTTACCCAAGGAGTGGGACCATTGGTAGAAATAATAGTTTCTCCATAAGGCCAAGCACTTCATGGAAATCAATGGCCACCTTTATAAGGTGTGCACAGATGGCCTAGTCCGATGGTGTATCCCTTATGACGATACACTGCGCGTCCTCCAAGATGTTCATGAGGACCCTTGTGGGGGCCACTATGCTGGATGCCACACAGCCATTAAGATCTTGCTTGCAGGATATTACTGGCCCATAATTTTTAGGGATGTACAATGGTTCACCTGCTCCTGCGAATGATGCCAAAGAGATGGTGGGATGACTGCATGGATGGAGGGACCTCAACAGTGAATCCAACCACTGGAGCCCTTTGACATTTAGGGCATCGACTTCATGGGGTCCATCACACCCTTGTCCAATGGAAAGGTGTACATCATCGTAGCTGTGGACTACTATACAAAGTGGGCAGAGGCGGTTGCTATTATTGACTGTTCTTCAAACACCGTCGCATGATTTGTCCAACAGCAAATCATCAACAGGTTTGGAGTGCCATGTGCACTCATCTCAAAAAATGGGACTCATTTTACGTGTGTGACTTTTCGAAAACTCATGCAACACTTGGGGGTAACCCATAAATTTACAACACCCTATCACCCCAAGCCAACGAGTAGGCCAAAGTCATCAATAGGGAGATCACCAAGATCCTCACCCGCACCATCAACAAATATAGGAGGGATTGGAGCACCAAACTCAATGATGCCCTCTAGGCCTATCGCTCCACTTCGAAACTTCCTGTAGGGTACTCTCCCTATGAGTTAGTGTACGAAAAGTTACCAAAACTTCCAATCCAGGCTGAACTCCAGACACTATCCACAACCAGTGACCTAGGTCTTGACCTACCGCTAGCACAACACAAACGACTTATCAGCCTAAGTGTGCTAGATGAGAATTGACTAGTGGCCCTGTCTTCAAACGAGATGCACAAGGCCTACAACAAAAAATTTCATGATCTTAAGATTCAGAAGGTTACATTTAGATGTGGAGACAAGCTGTTGTATTGGAAGCCCACACATGTATCACAACCGACCAAGTTTCAAACACTGTGGGAGGGACCTTACATTGTCTCCGAAACCTTCCCATCTAGGGCCTTACTCATCCACAAACCTGAGGACCCCACACAGACGCAGTTAGTCAACCAGCAACAACTAAAACCTTGCCATGAGCTCCACTTAACCAGTGCTACCACCTCATCATCACTGGGACAACCTCGCTCCATCTTTCGTGTCTCCTCCTTCCCACCCAGTCATGGGGGAGACCATCTTCCATGCTGATCCATTCCACTACGCTACTCACCCTTTTTGGAATTTTTTGTTTTACACTTTTTTGTTTTTCAACATCTTTCATACATTTGCCAATTCTTGTTAATTTTTTTGTTTCTTTAATTATTTTTTCCATTTCTTTGTTGTTGTTTATTCGTAAGTATGTTTGTGTTTCATTTCTAATTAATCGCTAATAAGTCGTCTCATTGTCATCAGGTTTGGTGTGAATGGTCTTCGTTGCGATGGGTCACTGAAAATAGCTACTTCTTTTACCTCGCTCTTGTCCTCACATGGGTGTTCTTGGTTTTTGCATCTACTTTCACCTCATAATATCGGTAGTGAGTCCACGTCATCCACCCATTCATCCACTCCATGGTTTTCCAACTCTTGGAAACATGCAACCCCGTTTCACTTAAAAACATTATAATTAATGTGTGACTTGTGTAGTTCCTGGACTCAGGGATGACCCAATGGTTTGAATCGGGTGTGACTTCAAGGGGAATGTAACATCCATCGGCCTCTTCTACCCCTTTGGCAGTGGAAGTGCCCTTATGGATTTCTTTCCACTCCAAGTCCTTCTTTGCAAGGAAGCTCCTTGGCAGTTTGACCTTGCATAGTATGGTCCTCATCAAAAACTCAAAAAAAAAAAACAAACATGAGGATTCAAAGCACACCCCTTGGTTGAATGCATGCACACAAGCATGGGTCTTTGCACGGCATGGTTCCCACAAAATAAAACAAAACACAAGAATAAAATCTTAACTAGGTGGGAATTCAAAGAACAACCCTTAGACCACCTCTCACGGGCCACCAGCACTAGTTATGGGACTTCCTTCATCCCCTCTAACTTGGTCCTATTTCACTTCCTTCCTCTCGCGTTTATTGGAGTGGTGGTTCTCTATGGGTGCATTCCTGTCCACTTGGGAGGTGAACGAGCCTTTGCCTGTTGCTACGATGTCACTGGATGTGGATGGTTTTGGGTTTGAACTTAGGCAAGGTCCTATCAGGTCACTTAACCACAACTTCACATGGGATTTCATGTGACCGATAATTGGCATTCCACTCTCACTCCTCTCTCTCCATCCATTTCTCTCCCTGACTCACCTCACTGCTGGTCATATGTTTTGATCATCTGTCGTGATTCCTTTAAACTTCTCATGCTGCGACAAGTTCTCATGGATGGGTGTATTAACTTACGATCACCATTCCTTAGCCCCGGGGCCCATGGACCCCAGTGTTGGGGATATGCAAGGGATATGAAGGCTACTGCCTGCTATGGGGAGGACCTACTTGCATATTCTTGGTACCGTTTGTTAGTTTCCCATCCTTTTGTTTTGTTGGTGGCTTATTTCCATGTTACCCATTGCTCGATTTCTTTCCCGCGGAGTCCTTTCTTACAACGTTCTCCTACCTGTGACTCTTTTTCTAGCTTGATTTCCCTTCCTTTTATCCTCAACTGCATTCCCAGTCTCTCACACTCTTCAACCGCCCCAATTTGGCATTTTAAATTCATCTTTTCAGGCTTTTTATGGGCTAGTCAACGGGTGTGACCCCCTGCATATACGGGGCCTCGTATACGCAGCCCCCTACATATATCCAGCCATGTATACGTGACCCCATCAACGCAGCTCCCAACCCCTATATATATGCCCACTGCGCTTTAGATTTTCATTATTTTGCAAACAAATTGGGGGGATATTTTGTCATTTTTTCTGCGTAACTTCTTCCAAAGCACCTACATTCTATTGCATGTCCACATCAACTAATCCTTGCCCAATTAAGCACCTAGAGGTATGCTCTCAGTCGTGGGGGGGTGAAGCCTATGTGAAATTAATTAATTAATTAATTAGTTAATTAAGACTTTACACCTCAAAGGGGAAAAAAATGAAAATAACCATTTAAACTCCAACTCATCCTTTGTTGTTTTTGGCTCTAACCCATGAATTAACACTCTGGGGGATTTAATACCCATGCCAACAACATAACTTAGTCAAACTGAGAAGGTGTATAAGGACCATTTTGAGCTACTTATGCATAGTCTAATGGGTGGTTATGTTTGATTGCAAATGGCACCCAAACCGAGGCATCCAAGGGGCAAAGGACCATCACAACCAAGGGACAAGCATCCACAAATAGGTAGGGGACGAGGCATGCAACAACTAGAGCAAGCAGAGGGCTCTCATGCAACTGGCCCCCTCCGCAAAGGACCTAATGTGGGATCTGTCCATCAGATTCCCAAAGAGGAGATTCCTAACCAAGGATAGCACCACAGCTTGAGGCCACCCTAACCCAAGCCTGTCTTGCTGCTATCAAGCCACGAGAAGTGCAACGGATGGTCCTACAAGAGCTAAACTTTGGACCATTTCTTGAAAATGCACCAAAAGATGTGAGACTTCAATTGCAAAATTCTCCTATGTGGCGGATCATCACAACCAGTGGTGAATGGTACCTAGGAGAAACCTATCTATTCTGGACAAATCGACAACCGGGATCTAGAGTAAGGATTAAGGAAATTTATGTCTCTTACTCTGCAGAGGCAATAGCGTAAGATTTGGGGTTGCAAAAGACCAAAGCAGATGTGGCAGAGATCCCGAAACAAGCAAACCCTGAGGTAAAAGGGGAGTGGATCCGACAGTGCTATGGGGTAGATCGTAAGGAATTCGACACCCTAGCCACTATGGAGAGGGTATATCCAAAGATCGCATCTTACCATCTAAACCCAACAGTAAGACCCAGCAAAATCACGGCCTTCTCTGCTCGTGCTTGTGTCGCCTTGAGTGGAAACTTTCCAATGAGTCTTCCATAGTTGATATTCTTGGAAATTGAAAAGAGGTTCGCTGAAAGAAAACGTGGAAGGTGAGCTCTCCCCTTCCCCTAACTAATTAGAAAATTATGCAAATGGGTAGGGATAGCACGCTAGGACAATGATACACTCCAGCATGCCCTGATTGCCTCATGGCATGAAATGATGAAAGATAGGACTCCTACCACTACACAGACGAAGGAAGAGTAGCAACCACCTCCACCACCTACACAAACAACAAGGTTAGGTTTGCAAACTATTGCAAAACACATCCGCGTGATCCATCGCTCTTGAGCTAGCAAGAGCAATCTGGTAGGACTGGTGGAGGAGAAGACCCTTCGGTCTATCGCCCTGCAATGAGCCACCTGAAGCAAGTGGCTCAATCAGTCAGCTTGCTAGAAAGAGTAGGGTCAATATTCTCCGCTGCCCGAACACAAGTGCTAGCAAGAACAGATCCTAGCATCTGAGAGGTAATGATATCAACTCAACAACTATTCCTTGAAATTTCAGGGAATGTTGCTACCTTCTCAGTATGCTTGGAAGATGACGAGAGGGCAATAGTCTTGGTGATGCAACATCAAGAATAGGAGATATTACTATGGCTCTCAACACATCGGCGGCACCTGTACGAGATGTACATGGGCTTCAAGATGTACAGGCATCCATCGGAACTTCATGTAGCAGGATTGATGCAGCACAACATGAAGAACTGTTGGATTGACTGGTGGGAATCGGGCAACTGCTTCCGGATGTCTTTGACCTTCCAGATAACATAACTGGAACCCAGTCAAAGCTACTTTCAGCAAGGGGTAAGAGCCTCATTTTGGAAGGACAACTTGAAGTTGCTCAAGCCACTTGTCAATGGTTGCCAACGGAAGTCGCCTAGTTAAGAGCCCAACTTGCCAATCCAGCTCTCCTCAACCATGAGCTTACCAGAGATAAAGCTTTTCAACAGCTTCAGGTTAAACTCAAATAGTTGAGGATGAGCAAGAATCGGTGATCTTTGGTAAGGCCTTGGTAGATGCACAGACATATCATTTAGATAAGGACTTGGCAAAGGTTCACCATGAAAACGTCAGGTTGACCGCGAAAGTCCATCGCCTACGTAATGTTGGTGCTAAAAATGAGCACATGAAAAATTTTATTCACCAATAGTAAGAAGAGCTAGCCAGGGTGAGTGCTGATGTGAGAAGGCTAGCCGCTAAGAATCGAAATCTATCCATGGAGGAGGTTCGAGCCTTGTGACAAAAATCTGCCATCGAAGTCACTACTTAGAAGAATGAGGCCCTAAAATTTGGAAAAATCAAGAATCATTATAGGGACCAAGTGGGACTACAAAAGGAAGTAAATGAGAAGCAAATACAAGTCGTAAGGGCCAAGCTAAACTAAGCACTCGAGTAGCTCCAAGAAGGAGGTGAGGTATGGCAACCTATCTTTGATGGGTTGAATGCCTACAATCAAGCTAAAATCCACCTCAAAGAGCTGCAGATTGAAGAAATGATAGAGTATATGGAGCTCACCAACCTTTGCTATGCAAACCTGGCCATGCTCACAACTGGGAGACGTTGTCCGAATTGGAGAAGCAAGTGGCCGCCTTGTTTTCTTTATACGAGGGCGAGTTCCAAACACACAAAGCAACAAAGCAGAAATTGGAAATAGCAAACGCAGAACTCAAGGTTCTCCGCACAAGTTTTGAAGGACAACGTGCGGTCGCAGAGAACTTGGCCTATCGAATGAATGACCACCAGCAACTATAGACATCAATCCAAGCATTCGACATCAAAAAAAATAGTTCGTAGCCTGGTTCATCAACTTGAAAGAACTCTTCCTAGTGCTGCCATGCCCTTGGGAGGTTCCAGTTCCAGCACACATCGGTGAAGCTGCTTGGATAGTGAACAATCCCAGAAGCAAAGAGGAAAAAATGAGGGTCCTCTTGGAGGCTTTTTAGCTGCCTCCAGAAGTGGCAGCTGCTGCGAGACAGCCATCATTCGTACCACCACCACCACATGGGCCAAAGGCTGGTGAAGGTCTGTTGGAACCATCGCCACCAAGGACGGTGTGATCTTCTCCGGTAATTTTTGCATCCTTCTACACAGCAAAGACTCCAGGACTAGCAGGGTGTTCAATTTTATCTTTGAACATCGTCATTTTTGTAATTTTTCCTTCTCTGTACACTCGAGCACTTGGTAAAATTGATGTTGTCTCATGTGTGTGTCTCAAGTCATGTGTGTTGTAAATAAAAGTCCATACCTTCCAAATTGTAAGAGGAACTCGAGGACGAGTTTTTACTCAATTGTGGAGGTATGATGAAGTGTCATTTGGTCATGTGTTTACTAGGCCGCATATACAGGACCCCGTATATACAGCAGCGTTGAGGTGGCCCCGTATACGTAGCCCCGTCAATGCAGGCTCATCGACGCATCCTTCCACGCGTCGACATGGCCCCATTTACACGAAACCTATTCTGACCTATAAATAAGAGGGCTTCCGCCTCTCTTAGGTACCATTTTATCATTTGTAGCAAAGCTCTTGTAGTTTTTTTCCGCAAGAGTTAGAATATTTTCCAAGTGCCCGCAATAGGTGTAAAGAAGGTGTCCAGCTCTTTATTTGAGCACTGATGTATCTGAGCCCATTGGCGTGAACAGCAATAAAGACGAGCTTTCAAGCATTCCTTGCAGCATTTGGACTTAGTCATTTAATACATTTAATAGCTTAATATTTCTATGCTTTGATAATTACTTAAGTTTCTCTTATTATTAGTCTAATCGCTATTGCTCATTCATAGTTCATACAAACCATAAGTACGACCATCTCAAACGTAAACCCAACACTTGGTAACCCAATGACACTTAACATCTGGTAACCCAGTAGTGGTTAGGGGATGCTCAGGACATGCCCAGAAGATGGGATCGTATACTTATGCTAAGAATAGTTAAGATACAGATTAGGATAATTATAGATTAAATAATATTTCATTCCTTACTTCCCATACCTTAATTAGACACCAAAAGATAAAGTAAAAAGCCATAAAAATTAGTTGCCTCAATCTCACTTAACCATCGCAATTAGAACAACACAAGTGAGGTTGAGAGGACAATGACCATTCTAACAAAGGGTTTTGCTGGTTAAAGGTCTAGTGTATGTTAAGTGCTTAGAGTCTACGGAATTCGACCGAGTCACGTGTGAACGCTCGTGATTCGCATGGTTGGGGATAGGGGTACCTAGCCGCTCATCACCTATCATCATAAATAAAGCCATTATTATTGTCACCCCATTGTTATTGTTATTTTTAACTTGTAGGAAAAGATGGGGTGACATCTTTCCTAGCCATAAACTACTGAAGTAACTACATCATCTATCTAGTATGGTCTATTTGAGAATCATCAATCCCTATACTCACTAGTTATGCTTGACTAACCATTAGAATCTTTGCTTGTGTACCTAGAGGTACCTGAGTCTTATCAATGTAGTGACCTATGCCACTTAACCCTCAATAACCTAGCATCACTAATACTTGCAATCATAGAGGTAACTACCATAACATCCTATATCAATTGAAGTAACCTACCACTCTATAACACCTCACATATCTAACCCAAAGTAAGCTCAACTGGAAACTATAATATAACATATTGTTGGAGTCATAGCACATCAATCATAAGTAGATCAAATAAACATAGTAGAAAGCCATAAATTACATTATAAAAGCTCATGCCTAAACTAATTAGAACATGAATAGCACACTAAAGAGGCACTCCTATATATCTACATCATTAAAATAATACATCACTATACTATCCTTCAAACATAAACATCATATAGGATTAGTCAATATGCCTAGCACACATGTGCTATCATCATATATATATCATGCACATTCTACAAAATATCATAGCTTAAGGACTATATAAGCTAAATTCATCAATAAACAAGTTCATCTCTTTGATAAATACATGTAATAGTAAAGATAAGAGCATGGATCTAAATCTTCCATCATTTTTCTTAGGCTTGCTAGCTCTTGAGCTTAAAAAATCATCACCTCCACATAAAATAGGTTAATACAAGATTAAGTGTGTGGCTAGATTTTACACATCTCTTATGGATGAGAAGCTTGATGCTATGTTGAAGAAGAAGTGTGAGAATGCTAAATAATCTATAACAGGGTTAGTACAACTTATGAAATATGTCAAGCACATCACATCATATAATCATAATAATATAACACAATCACATTAATATCTAGGTCATCATTTGCAATATCAAACTCTAATATTAATTATATATCATACTATTCATCATCATGACTATCCAAAGCATTCTTCATAGCTCATCATAATAGCAAGTCAGATCCAATCAACATAAATCATAGTCATGTCCATAACATAAATGAGGCTCTACTATAACAACCAATACCATACACATACATATTACATCAAAAACTAGTATCTCCAAGGGATCACTATCTTATAATACATAAGCATAATCACATAGGCTTTATGGTAATTGATACATTTGCATTTTATGTGAGCATGATATCATTGACATGAGTACTCAATTCATTAACTGAGCTTATAGATATTTTATTAGTCTTTCATTACTTAGTCTACTACCAGTGCTAGTTCCTATTATCTCATCTACAAATCCAAGACACTAATATTTTTGAGGGTAGATCCATGCATGTACTAATGTTCCAAGATCTCATACTTATCATAGGCTTAACTTATACTCTTCTACTCTAAGGATGCGACCTAAGATAAGAGCCTCGCTAATGCATCATGATGGGGATCATTCCAACTCCTTTAGGATGCCTCTTCATTAAGTGATTCATACCCTTATGTTAGCTCCATCAATAAAGAATCACAACTTTTCCATATCACTAATATCATGGCATGTCATATTCATAGCTTGTTAATGATATCACAAGACATAATTCATCCATCTTAGCTTATGACCATAACCATCTTATGCTTGAAGTATCCTCCACTATATAACTCATAGTCAAGCCCATACCAATCACATATAGAATCATAATATCACATACATGATTAGCTCATGTATCATAATTGCATTGAACATCACAACATGACTAGATCATAAGCATAACAAATAACTTTGCATATCATAGTAACATGTTTCATGTTCCACTATAATATTAGCCTAGCTTAAGGCCCTGAACATACATTGAGTTTATTTAACATATTTAACTAAGGTTGTTTTTATATTTTAATCTTGACATGACTCAAATATGGCTCAAACTCATTTCACATTTTCTATTGTAAATCATGCATGACCCTAGTATGAATTATGATAACCTTACATCAAGTGTCATGAGCTAGCTACTACCCCACTACCACTCATCTTATGAAGGGAATAGTTGCCAAATCTAAGATCATATCTATCATGACCCTACTATTTCTTAGATGCAAATTATACCTAGCATCAGGTACACTATGTATGCATCAAGGATGAGTCACTACTATAAAATGATTTAAAAATTCTTAGAAATACTATCATGATCAAAGCATGGATAGGCCATAACTTATGTCCATTACTCCTGTTAATCTTTTAGTATTTCAAAACCTTAGAAAATGGAAAGAATTGGAAAATGTGCTTATGATTTATTGCAAGACTAAGGAAGACATGATGAGACAAAGCCTCAAACTTTGTATACAAATACTTGGAAGGAATTACAAGGATGAAGATGTCTATAAGTCCAAAGGAAGTGCTCCAATATGTACCAAGATGTCCCAAATGAATAGCAAACATCCTAATGGCAAAAGCTTAGACTCAGGCAAGATATCCCAAAAAATAACAAATGTCTCAATCGTAGTTGAAATGTTCCATGCGAAATGTCCCAAATTTAAGTGAGACGTCCCACCTACAAGCAATAAAAAGTTAGATGTTTTAAGCTCATGTAAGACATCCCAACTAGCCATTTTTAGCTATTATACAAACTCCAATTGTCATTTAAAAATGATAGAGGCTATAAAAGAAGACAATATCTTGGTGGAAAATGAAAGAATTATTCATGTGATTTGACCATCATATTATACATCTTAAAAATTGTTTTGTACTTTATCTCTTTATCTTTTGTTGTATTTTTTAATTATTGATAGCCTCAAAGAAAGGAATCTATAATTGTAATTATATTCTCTCCTTGATCTTTCTTCTCTTCCTTTTTACACCCTACAAGATTGATGTGCTTCTTGCAAGAAGACATCTTTCGAGCTTGTTGGGACCTTGAGGGATTGGGTGTGTTTCTATGTGAAAACACCCCTTATGGAGCTCAAGCTTTGCAAAGGTTTTGGTGTAAAGATGTGGAAGGATTCAACTGTCCAAGTCTAGATGTACCCAATTTGGGAAACCATGTACATTTGTATGCAATTTTAAGTTTTAAATTGGTGGAAATTATTCAACCCCCCTCCCCCCTCTTCTAAGTTCTCAGTCCTCAAGTGGTATTGGAGCCTTGGTACTCCATGATTGAGTGTAACAACTCAGGAGTAAACTATTAAGGGAGCTTATTTCATCAAGCTACTAATGTTAGATGGGTTTAACTTCATATATTGGAAAGCTAGAATGCAAGGGTTTATTAATTTCATCTTGGAAAGATGTACTTAATCCATCTACTATAAGGCAATAGGTAATTACTATAATATTTCTAATTATGATACCTCCTCCATGCAATGCTAGATATGTAGTGAAAGAGGTCATATGGACTCCAAAAGTCCTTGTACTTGCAAGTTACAAGAATACGAGTCTAGTAAACAAATAAGAACTACCAACATCAATACAAGTTGTTATGATGAAGTAGAAACCAGCTATATATCCAAAGATTCTCATCATTTATGCTTAGCCTTGATAAATCAAGAACCCATCAAGGACTCAATATCTTATGATGAAGCTAAAGAAGATGAGATTACTTTGGAAGAAAGATATGAGCTACTTTATAATGAGGTGATTTCCTTTTAGAATTTATGCTTCAAAATGAAAGAGACTTTACATGTTAAAGAAATAAAGATAGCAAAATTTAATTCTGATTGTTTATATCTTAAGAAAGAAAACTCAAACCTAATAGCTGAGATTCAAAGCTAACAAGTGTTGTTGAGCAAACTAACAAGGAATTATCAGATGTAAAGGTCAGCTATGAAAGATACATTCAAAATAAGAAGATAGATCAAGATCAAAGCTATTCTCACAACAAAGCATCATCAAGTTTTATGAATTTAAAGAAATAAACTTTCAAGTTTGATCACTTAGCTAAATTTAAGAATATGATTTATTTCTAGTGTGATAAAATTGGACATATTTAGGCTTTCTATTATTTATGATTAAAACACTATACTTGGTCTTTTCCAAAATAGCCTAGAAAAGGTATGTTGCAGAAAAAGAAATTTTGAAAGAAAAAAGATAAGAGTTATCAAAAAAGAAATGATTGCATAATTTGCACTCTCTACTATAAAAATGAGCACTTGGTACATCGATAATGGATGTTCTAGACACATGATAGGAGACAAATCTCAATTTGTACATTTTTTTAGAACAAAACTATGGAACTATCATTTTTAGAGATGACATGGAAGCTCAAATTAAAGATATTGGTACAATTAGAGGTAAAGATTAGCCTACTATTAAACAAGTTTTTTTGGTTGAAGGTCTTAAACACAATCTTCTTTGTGTTTTTTCAACTTTGTGATTTAAATTTTGATGTTACCTTCTCTAAAGATATTTGTAAAGTAAGAGATCTACAATCCAAAACAATTATTATAGAAGGAAATAGAAAAGCAAATGTTTATACTATTATTTTTGAAGATCAACCTAACCTTGAATCCAAGTGATTGATTAGCAATATGGGTAATGTTCATATGTGGTATAGAAAACTGGGTCACATTAACAAAGACATTCTTCAAACCTTTGTCTTGAAAGATATGGTTGAAGGGTTGCCCAAAATCAAGGATTCCTCCTTGAATACTTGTGAAGCATGTTAAAAAGGAAACCAAACAAGGGTAAGGTTTGGTAAGAAAATTTGCATCTCTACCTCTTATCCTTTAGAATTGATTCACATGGACTTGGTTGGTCCTCTCAAACTCTTAGTTTGGGAAAGAAAATATATTTTTTAAGTATTGTTGATGATTTCTCTTGTTTCACTTGGGTTGCTTTCTTATATCATAAAGATAAATCTTTTGATCGTTTCATGAGAATTTGTAAATAAATATAAAATGAAAAATAATATGGTATTAAAGTCATCAAAGGTAACAATGGGAAAGAGTTGAAAAATGCTAAATTTAAATAATACTATCACATGAATGACATTCTACATCAATTTTTTACTCCCATGACTCCTCAACATGAATGGTATTACAAAAAGAAAAAATGAGATTTTGAATAAAATGAAGAGAATAATCTTGAATGACAAAAACATTCCATATCACTTTTGGGCTAAAGCAATCAACATCACATGCTATGTCTCCAATAAAGTTCTAGTAAGAAGATTCACTACTAAAACTCCTTATGAATTGTGAACTAGTAGAAAGACATCAATTTGTTATTTTCATGTTTTTGGTTCAAAGTACTATATTCTAAATGACAAATATGCTCTCAGAAAATTTGATCCCAAATCAATGAGGGAATCTTTCTTGGATATTCAACTGTTAGTAGGGGTTACACAGTGTTCAACAAAAGAACCAACACTATGGAGGAAACTTAAAATGTTAAAATAGATGATAGTGATGATTCAAATCTACATTCTAATGATGAAGAAGATTTTATCCAAAAGATATCTAGTACTTCCCAGATAACAACTGATAAAGATTCTAACATAGGAAGCCAACATGAGGATACTTCTCCAACATAGCCCAAAATGCCTAGACCCCTTAGATTACACTCTCTCAACGATGTCATTGGGTAAGTAAAAGATGGAATCTGAACTAGGAACCAAACAAAGAAATATGTACATATGTTATGTATCTTTCATAACTTGAGCCCCAAAATTTTAAAGAAGCTAGAACAAAGAAAGAATGGATTTCAACCATGCAAGAAGAGCTAAATCAATTCATCAAAAACAATGTATGGGAATTAACTCCTAAACTCAATCATAAGTATATTATTAAAATAAAATGGGTGTTTAGGAACAAGAAAGATGAAACTGATAACATCATCAAGAACAAAGCCAAATTTGTTACTAAATGATACAATTGTAAGAGGGAATTGATTTTGATGAAACTTTTGCTCCTATGGTTAGACTTGAGTTAATCAGACTTCTTTTAGCTTATGAAAGTATCAAAGGTATTAATTTGTATCAAATGGATGTAAAGAATGCCTTTTTGAATGGGAATATTCAAGACGAAGTATATGTTGAGCAACCTGAAGGATCTGTAAATCCTATTCATTCAAATTGTTTCAAAACTGAAAAAGGCTCTCTATGGGGTCAAACAAGCTACTAGAGATTCATATGATGGACTCTCATAACATCTCATGTCTAATGGTTTTGAAAGAAGTAGAGCTAATGTTACTTTTTTTCTTAAACGTGAAGGTAAAGATTTACACATTGTGAAAATTTATGTTGATGATACTATATTTGGAGCTACTAATGATATTTTATGCAAGAAGTTTTTAGATCTTATGTAGACAAAATTTGAAATAAGCATGATGGAAGAACTCAACAACTTCCTTGGATTCCAAATCAACCAAACAAAAGGTAAAACCTTCATCTATCAAACTAAATATAACAAAGATCTTCTACAAACATTCAACTTGGCTGATGTGAAAGAAAAGACATTACCTACGATTGCACATTTCAAGCTTAACAAAGATGAACAAGGAAAATTAGTTGATCTTAAGCTCTATAGAGATATGATTGGTAGCTTACTATACTTAACTTTCAATAGACCTTATATAGCTTTAAGTGTTGGCCCAAAGAATTTCACTTAAAAGCCATGAAATGAATTTGTCATTATCTAAAAGGTACTACTGATTAGGGACTTTGGTATTCAGAGGGCTCTAAACTTGATCTTGTTAGGTATTGTGATGTAAATTAGGTAGGTTGTATAGATGATCGACGAAGTACAAGTGGAAATTACTTCTTTCTATGAAGAAGTCTCATGTCTTGGGCAACTAAGAAGTAAATCTCTATAGCACTTTCCACAATAGACGTAGAATATTTTTTAGCTAGGAGCTACTATGCACAAATATTGTGGATGAAAGAAACTCTCAAGAATCTAGGAATCACATCAGATCATGCACCCATTTTTAGTAACAACAATAGCACTATCAATATGACCAAAAATCCTATGCAACATTACAGTACAAAGAATATTGAAATTTAGCATCATTTCATACAAGAACATACTCAACTAAAGCATATTAAGTTAGAGTATATTAGGATAGATGACTAACTTACTAATGCCTTCATTAAGCCTCTTGATGAATGAAGACTTACTATTCTCTATAAAAACATGGGGATAGGACCTTGTCCTATTAGGTAAGAAGCTTTTATTTTCTAAAAACTACTAACTTAAAAATAATAATAATAATAATAATAATAATAAAAAGGAGCTCATATTTAAGGGGAGTTTCACAAGGAAACTTCTTTTTGATTATGCCCAAAATGAGGAACATATTATTGTAATAATATTCTATATGATATTATTTATGTTGTGTTGTGTTTCTATTTGCCTCTCATATTATGCTAGCCAATTTTCTGAAGTTTTGGACATCACCAAAAAGAGGGAGGTTGTTGATATTTTGATATGTTAAAACCTTAGAAAATGGAGAGAATTGGAAAATGTGCTTGTAAGCTTTTGCAAGACTAAGGAAGATGTATGATGAGACAAAGCCTCAAACTTTAGTGGAGAGAAATATATTTATAAATTGAAAACATCATAAATAAAAAATGTAAGGACGTTGATTATATCAAACGTATCAAGAAAGCAAATGAAAGAATTTTGGTAAAAGATAATGAAATTTTGGATAGGTGGAAAATTTATTTTCAAGAATTATTAAATGAATAATTTCCTAGAAAAGACATCCAAGAAGAAGAACCAAACTTTAGTTTGGTTAATGAACTTTCCTTCTCTAGAAGATAGCCTTATCAAAGATAAAAAATGGAAAAGCTGTTGGACCATATAGCATTCCTATAGAAGCTTGGAAAGCATTGGTAGATACAAAAGTTTCTTGGTTGACACAGTTATTTAACAAAATTTTGAAAGATGGAGAAATGCTAAAAAACCATAGAAAAAGCTTTGTTATTCTCATTTACAAAAATAAAGAAGATGTACAAAATTAGAATGTTTTTCTCTTGATCTTGCAAAACATCTATTGTAAAGTTGTATACTTGAGTAGACATCTCTAAAATTAAAAAGTTTTTCCTTTCCATGTTGTTTTTGGTGATTTCTACTTAGTGACTAAGCATGTGTTGTACTCTGATTCTTCTCTCTCTCTCTCTCTCTCTCTCTCTCTCTCTCTCTCTCTCTCTCTCTCTCTCTCTCTCTCTCTCTCTCTCTCTCTCTCTCTCTCTCTCTCTCTCTCTCTCTCTCTCTCTCTCTCTCTCTCTCTCTCTCTCTCTCTCTCTCTCTCTCTCTCTCTCTCTCTCTCTCTCTCTCTCTCTCTCTCTCTCTCTCTCTCTCTCTCTCTCTCTCTCTCTCTCTCTCTCTCTCTCTCTCTCTCTCTCTCTCTCTTTGGAGTCTTACATTTTCCCTTGCCCTTCTCCCCCAAATTAAGATGCTTCTGGTATTCTATGTCCATGGCTTTACATGCAACCAACTCATACACAATTATTAGGAAGTTTCTAAAACTTGACTAGGATTGGCCAATTTGTGCATTGAATGCATCATTATTTATGATCAAGAATTTGATGTTGATCTAATTACTGTGCTTTCTTAAGACATGAATCAAGTCATGGATTGACCCAAATGTAGGGGGTGGAGGATAGATTGTGAAACCAATACTAGGTGTTGGAACTCTAAAATAATTGTAATATAGGTACACCTTAAGATATATAGTCTAATTAGAACTTCATAACTTAACATTACCCACTAGAATTGAACCCATGACCTAGAGCTTTCAAACCGAAACTAGATGACTATATGTACCTCTACATATGTAGTCAACACGAAACTTCCATAGAACTTAAGTAGAACTTTATAACTTGTACATCAATTATTTTCATAACTCCTACATCTTTACCATTGGGACATTTACTTTTGCCTCATCCACTTCTTCCTTCATTGGTTTCTCTTCCCATACATGCTTAGAAAGAACTAGTTCTACACTTATTCTTCCCTCCCTGCTTCACAACCACTACTTTCCACACCATACTACTTTCACACCACAATCTTCTTAGTCTTTCACTTATACCAAAGCTAGCCTCTAATATAAAAAGTTATAACAACACTTGACAAGCATCTCATAACACCACTTGAAGTCCCAAGAACCATCATTGGACTAAATAAATCAAGGAAAAACTCAAGGGTGGACTATGAATCAATAGCTACAATGCCTTGTGAGAATAGCAAAGATCACATAACACAAGTTAATCTACTCCAAAAATAATCACATATGAGACCAATTTATGATATCAATACACACACACCATGAACAATTCAAACACACAAGAAAAACAATACTCAAGCTAGCTAAGATGTATCCCTTAAGCTACATGCATCATATAATCTTAACCCCCTTTTTTGAAGAAAAGGAAAGGTGCTCACACCTAAAGCTTTAACCCTGGCTACCTATATACCCTTGCAACATAGTACATAAGGAATTAGGACTATAATCCTCAAAGGAATATAATGGTTAAGTTAATATGGAATCCAAGTTGGCTCTGTGTGATCTTTTAAACCTCCAAAGGGGAGCAACCTTTGACCTACCAAGAGAGTATCAATGTTCCAAGTTATCATCTAAAATTTCTATTACTAGAATCATTTCTTTACTTACATTTATTCTAATGTGGAAACCCTTGCCCATTTTCTACAACATCCAAACACCAATGTTGTACACTAGTGTTGTGCATCATTTTTAGAGAATGTTTTAGCAAACCCTTGTTCATTTTCCATAATTGGGCCTTGTGTTGTGATTGCTACTTGGGAGAATGCACTAACATTTTGCAAAATCTAAAAAAAAAAATCATTTATGAGATTTGACATGGTTTTAAAACCAATTGCCAACCTAACATTAACCCTCCTTTCTCATCCAAGCTTAAGACCAACATTGGCAAAGTTGCATAATCTCTTATAGTATTTATCTAATTATAATCAATAAGGTACAACTCTCTTGATTAAAGGATATAGCTTGTGGTTGTGCAAGTCATAGAGTATGCTAAGGCACAATCTTGCTTTGTTTCACTTTTTACAAAGTATTCCAGGTCATGGTTTCAATTCTAGTGAGCAATGCTAAGTTATGCATTTCTAATTGGACTATACATCATGTGGTCTACTTATATTACAATTATTTCAAGTTCCAACATGAACACTTTTTACAAAGTATTAACAATGAGGTGGTCATGGTTTCAATTCTAGTGAGCAATACAAAGTTTTGCATTTCTAATTGGACTATACATCATGGGGTATACTTATATTACACTTATTTCAAGTTCCAACATGATGACTTTTTACAAAGTATTAACAATGAGATGGTACCAATCTCAGCTTGGTAACCCCAAGTCACAAGTTCGATTCTACTAAATAGCACTAAGTTATAAACTTTTATAAATCTTGGGGTATACCTATGTTTCACTTATTTTAGGATACAAAACCACCCCACTTTTTACAAAGTATTATATATGTTAAACTACAAAAGTATGAATATCTAAATTCAATCCTAATCTAATAAGTTATATAGTGAGTTATATAAAAATTTTACCAATAAATAAGCCAAACCAAATTTGATCCTATCATCTTCACATAGCACAAGGGTTACAAAGTTAATATTTACTTTCGTATATCCTTGGCAAATTGCTCTAAATTTTTCATAAAACATATTAAATCATATTTTATAAGTTGATAGCTTGTGGGCAAACGCTCAATTCCAACAAAGTTTATCTTGGTACATCCAAGAATACGAATATGTAGGGTATAGAACTCAGGACATAAAGAGCAATAGCTGTACCACACGTGAGATGCTCCTCATCACTAGAGCTCACCACAAATTGGTCAGCCATACCTTCCGAAGGCTTTTCTATCTACTTAATTAACGTAGAGGCTCATCCGGCGGTTGCTGTTGCCTAATAACCTATCTATAGAAAAGGCCTGTATGATTAAGTAACACTGAAAGATATACTCTTAACATCCATATGAAACACTTCCATTTCAGTTTTAAGTTTTCCAAAGCAATGTTTTCACGGGAGAAGTAACAATAGGAACACGGCCAAGACAAAACTGCTGGTGAAATAGTTCAAAAGCTGAGTTGCAGAATGCATTTGATGCAAAAAAATCTAACGCATGAAACAAAGCTGCTCTTTATCCTCCAGAAGACACGTTCTTTGTCCGAGTCTTTTCTAGAAGATCGGAAAGGCAGGAATCAATTTCTTTAAGAGTTAATACAGATTCAGCCTGTCCTTGCAGCTCCAATAACTCTGACCTAGAGTATTTAATGCGTTCATCTTCAAAAGCACACAAAGAAATAAAGAATTAGCAATCAGCTACACACAACCTTGCAGTGAAACATCTAATTAAGGTCAGAGATTGAATGTTATGAATGAACTTCAGAAAAAAAAAATCAAGGAAAAAGGATGGGTAGATAATAAACCTAAAAATTTCCTTTGAGCTTGACCATCATGAAGCTTCGATTTATTGTGAGATTTCTTCTGGTTTATTGCAGTTTGAGATGTTTTGTGACCATGCTGCATCTTCTCCATGGTTAACATCAACTCATGTCTGACGTGCAGATGACTGTAAGAATTTGAAAACAACAAAAGTGCTTCCCTGCTTAGAAGCCAACAATCTCTCAAATCAAGGAGTTCCAACAAGGGAGGTGGTACAAAGGAAAGTAGCCCACCATCCGTCAAAACAGCTCCTTGCAATCCAGCAACCTTTAAATTCGTGAGAGCCGAAAGCATATGAAGTGAAACATCTGAGAGGTAGTCACTTTTAAGGTATAAACACTGTAGGTTCTTCAAAAAGGAAGGAAGCAACTGCAGAGCTTGATCAGAAATCTTGGTGTTCTCTAGTTCTAAGTTTTCCAAATGTTGTAGATCCCTAAAATAAATGAATGAAGAAACAGGCTCTGATCCATGTTCTCCAGAATGAAGAAAGCCTAAACATAATGATGGAGACAAATCAGCTAAATCTAATTCTAGGATTGTAACAATCACAGCTAATTAGTAACTGAGCAACTTACCCTTGATGTTTGTGAAACTCAAGTTGATGTTACGCAAAGAAGGCATCTGAGCTATATATTTAAATGCATGATCATCAACAAGAGTATGTGACAATGCAAGGAACTTGAGATTGTAAACATTTCCAACCAAAGGTGCTAATGCATTGGAACTTATTCTTGTGGAGCTCAGATTAAGCCTCTCTAAATGTCCTCCGCATTCTGCTACCAAATTGGTGCATGAATCTGTTATTCCGGTGAAGCTCAGATCCAGAAATCTAAGCCTCTGCATATCTCTTATATAAATGATTCTATCGATGGAGGCATTAGAGAGATCCAAAAGGGTTAGATTTTGTAAAAAAACAGAAGAAAACGCCTCTTCCATGTTTACGAATGAAGCTCCCGATAAACGTAGTTCCTGTAAATCTGCCTTATGTCTTTCAAATGCACCACCAAGAGATTCAACAGTACAGTTACTCATATTTAGAAAAATCAAAGAAGCCATAGCAGGAATTCTTGTCACATTTGTCCATGCCAGGTTCAGAAGTTTCAAATTGGAAAATGATTGAAGGAAGATGGCTCCATCATTATTGATCTTGCTGCCCCAAATATCCAATTCTTCCAGTGAATCGAGAGCCTTTTAAACAACAGAAAAACGGAAAATCTTTTACTATCCCAAGCAAGAACATTAAATATAGACATTAAAACAAAATTTATTCCTGTTTCTCAAAACAACAGGAACAAATGCACCAAGTTAGAATCCCAGAAGCCTTTTTCCCCATTAAAGTTGGATAAGCTTGGTGTACAAACAACATACAATATTTTCATGGTAGTTTTAAGTTTCGAAGCAACCTACCTAATCGGGGTTTCACAAACTAAATTTACTTTCATTTCGGTAAAATATCCAGAGTTCTACCATTTACAAACTTCAGATTTGACTAAAAAGCAGGAGACGCTTAATCAGGAATGATTAATCGGACAACCTTGAAACCAAAAACAGAAGCAAAGATGAGACACCAACAAAGTGAATAGAATTCAACATGAAAATTAGATGTTGGACTCAAAGTTTAAAAGCAAAGCCCAGCCAAAAATTATAGCTTGGCTGTATGTTCAGGAACATTATTGGTACACGGAGGGCACACGGTAGCAACAAAGGGAATATGCTCAGCACACTCAGCTAGGAATCCTCACATGCTCATCGCTGTTTGAAATATATGTGGGGTGTGATGTTTTTGCAAATACACTAGTTCATTTGGTTGAACTGGCCATTTAAAAGCATACCGAGGTAATGAACCCTATCGTCTTCAAATACACCTAACCAAAATCGTTATGCATATACAACTTAACACTACAATATTAATATACCTTATTTCATATATACTCCAGCATACCTTCATATTTCACCAAGCCAGTAGTTGCAACTGTTTCCATTTTACTTCATTTTTCTAATTTGTCAATTTCTGTGTAATAACTAAATTTTAATACATTGAATACCTTCTCATTATTCATGGTTCAACTGTGCTAATTACTAACTAAAGACCTCCCTTTGTATGTGGTCAAATTTCTTGAATCAATCTAAGAATCCACTAACTGTCCAGCAATCTTATATGTTGTCCAGCAATAATTGTCATATTTCCTCAAAAATGAAAATTTAAGTTTAAAATAAAAGCTTACCCCTTTACCAAACTAAATGTGGAATGCATCGTCGTATTAACGTAAGCTTTATATGAAACAGAACTAACACACACCATTGTCAATGAACAAACAAATTTATCACCATGATTAAGAGAGAAACATTATAAATGTTAGTTTCTTTTCATTATCCATAATCTACGCTTTGAAGCTCATGATGGCATTTGATAGGCCGCTGGCTGAGACCCCAAGATGTCTATCAACAGTATCCATAGCAAATGAGTTGTAAACTTGCAAAGTTTACTTGTGTATATTGTTACGTTTAATAAATAAAAATGTTATAATAAATATAATACAAGTGAATGAACCCATGTTGCCATGGTAGAAAAATGATACTTTCATAATTTTTATGTATTTCATAAATGTAAAGAATAAAACAATAATTGAAACTTGTTGCAATCCCTTGCAAGACAAATACAATGTATGCACACAAAAAAGAAATAAAACACACCTTCACTTCACAATCCCTTGTCGAACAGGTGCAATGCAAAAATCAATAAAATTATAAATTCAAAATAAGCTTTATTTGAGCTCTATGTTGGGACCAAACAGTTCCGGAATGTGAAAACATGGCAACACTCAAACAAAGTCTTAACTGCAAAATGAGTCAACAACTTAAAAATACAAAGGAGAGCAAATGGCATACTCACTCAAGGGAGGAGCTTCTACAAAGGAGAATAAAGGGCATACTTACCCAAGGGAAGAAGAGAAGCTCTTAACAAGAAATGTCAGAAAAACTTACAAAATGAATGTCCCTTTTGTGCTTTCCCTCTTGGGTATTTATAGTTTTCAGAATTGTAATGAAAGTGGTGCAGCAACAAACTAGGTGCAAGGTGTGCTAGCACACTGCATGAGGTAGCACACAAGGTGTGGTAATGCACACATGGCAGCACATGAGGTGAAATAGCGCACACGGTGAGGCACTGCACCAAGTGTACACTACTAATGATGTGCCACCACACTTTCAAACAAGCCTAAACTATAGGTTTAAGTGTACAAAAGAGTATAATGCATCTGGGCTTACATAGATATACAAAATTGCCACTAGAAGCCTCATCAATATCATGCCAGAAGAATTATATATCAAGAAAAACAAAACCAGCACAAAGTATGAAACACTAAATAATACATATTAACAAATTATTGTTAAGGCACTGTTTATTTTTATTAAGACTTTACATGTATCTTTGGCTGCATTCATTCATTCACAAAAGTAAAGTTTTGAAATGTTTCAGAGGTAGAGCTATGATTTGCCAAGAATGATCTATATCTGCTGTACATTCAATGTCTTCCTACGCAACAGACACTATGCATCTGAATTTGCAATGAAAATGGTGTGCGCATCCAGACATAAAAAGTTATTTGAAATATTACAGATTTGAAGCCATGGGTTGCAAAAAAGATCCAAAATTGTACCTCCCTCCTTATCTTTTTATGCAAGGCGCATTATTCACCTAAATTCAAAGCATACCTGCAATGAAGAGACTGCCTGATTTGTAACTGGCAAGCCTCCAAGATCTAAGGAGGTCAATGACGTAAGAATCGAAAGACACTTTATACCATTTGCCGTTATGCCTGTTTCTGAAATACACAATCTTTTCAAATTCGAGAGCGATAACAGATGCTCCAAACCTCTATTTGTTATCTTTGAACATCTTGACAAATTCAAATCCTCCAAGGTCGACAAACCTAACATAAAATATAACTATCAATGGTGAAGGACCAAAAAGATCTGCAACAATTTCTTATTTTCCTACAGCATAATCTTTAAGATAATGCAATCTCTTTATGCTTATGGAGCACTAGTTTTCTATTCTAATTTTTATATTATTCCCACAAAGAAAGAAAATTCGAAAACTGAAAGGTTTAGCAATGTTATCTTCACTACCCATCAACAATATAATTTCTGATTAATTAAGTCCTTAAATATAGATAGTTTAGCAGTATACACGAATCAAGACCTATGTTAAAGCTGATGTTCAATTATTTTTAAATACTTTGTAATAACTTTCTCTAATGAGATTTAAAAAAAAAATAAAGAAATAAATTTTGAATAGCAGCTTACCAGAGAGATTCCATAGAGCAGAATCTTTAATTCCCTTACATTCAGCAAGGTTTAAGATACGCAAATGACGATAAGCACCCAAGTATACCATCCATTCTGAATCAACCATAATTTCTGCTTTCAAATTCACCTCCTCAATGCTTTGCTGAAACATCCTGATCCATGCATTATGAAGCGTCAAAGTTTCTTCTTAAAAAAACCAATGTTAATAATGCTAATGCAGCTGATACAGTGCATGAAAGTACTAACAGCTTTGTGTGCAAATTAAAATTTACAGAATTTTACAAAAACTTAAAATGTTCACGCATTGCTCACTCAAGTAGATAAGGAAGAAGCAATCGGCGACCGAGCAGGCAACGAAAAAGCAAGACAGAAAGATGTGCTGGCATTCTTTCCAGAGTCCGCTTTTGTCTTCTCCAAACGTCTACTGTTTCCCTGCTCTTACAGGCTGCATCTATGCACATGTTCACCAAGCTGCCATAGCCTTGGCCTTCAGGCTTATCTGACTCTTCAAGTAAATTATTTTGGTATCTAGTTATAAGAAAAACAGTAATCAGTCAAAAATGATTTGATTTATAATATTTTTATTTGATATAGCTATGCTTGTTTCAGTAATCCATCAAAAACGAGATTTTATTAATAATAACGTTGGAGTCCAACAACAAATTCTGAAATATTAGAGATCAACCAACATGATCAAGCATTCATCTCATAGCCATCCAATTTTTAAAATAAAATATTTGAAATTATCACTCTTATGCTACCACCCATTATTAACCTTAATCTACAGCTTTTTGAAACTGAGACTAAAGTTTAATGACATCTGTGTAGACCCAAAGGATCTATCAAACAAGTAAGTTGTACAAAATCCATCAGAGGCAGCAAATCCTGAGTAAAATAAATGTGAGTCCAATATTCATATATTTTAAATATTTCTAGATAATGCCCTAAAACTAACACTTGTACCTTGAAAAGTTCATACAAAGTTTGATTTGCATAAAGAAAGACATTCAAAATTTGGGTATTAATGCTTATGTGGCTCTTAATAGATGCAAATAACAAAATAGCTGACCCATGTAGTTGGGATAAGGCTAGAGTGATAACGATGAAATAGAAAATTAAGAGCCAGAGCAGTGCAAACTAAAAGCTAAATCTTGAAAGACATAATATGTTATTTAACTGTTCTTTTTTAAAAAAAATATGTTTTTAAAGATGTAAATGGATGTGAAACTATTGTTGTCTAATTACATTAAAAAATTTAATTAATAATGATTCAACTTTCTAGATACTTCTATAGGGTTAAGATCCTTCAAGAAGGAAATTTTATAAATGTTTCTACCTGCCTTACTGAATCATAAGTAATCAAGGTTTGAAACCTAATTTGGCCTACACAAGGCCTAGATCCCTTGCTCATTAAAAATGAACACTTTTATTGCTTAATGAGAAACAAGAGCTTAGCCTCTCCCATCGATGCTCCCTCTATGCAAATCTGTCTCTCATGTTTGTTGTTTTTGCATCAAATGCTATTTTTGGCTGCAACCATCGCTTGCTGCTCTTTCAGGATATCTCACCGCATTATCTCTTGGATGTTCCACTTTGTCTTTCAGTTCACTCTCTTATCTTTCTAACAATCAGGGTATAAAAGAAACCTTAAATGTAATTCCCAATAAAATGACCAGATAAACATGATGTTAATGCACAAATTGAGAGATTGGGAACTTAATCCTTCAAGACATGAAACTTTTAGGTATCGTCTCAATGTGTAAGGTCTAAAGAATGGACTTCTCAGAAGAGTAGAAATTGAAAAAGATTTTAACAGCTGAAAATAAACACTAACAAAAAAAAATACAGATTAGAGAATTTTGAAAAACACTTAATCCCTATATTTTTAATAAAACTGGTATTCCTCATTCATCGTGGAACCAAAACTATCCTTTCCCTACCAAAAAATAAGATATAAGAGGCATACCTGCAGAAGATATTGAATCGCAATCAGGAGAGAAAACTGGTGCAATGAGAACAGTCTTGTTAGAGGTTGATACGATGTTAAAATTGTGATGGATTCTCGAAGGTGAGGAATCACAGAAGTTGATCTTTGCTCCCTTACATGTGGATGTGACCGTATACTACCATTCAAAATTAAATTTTAAAGAAAAAATCAGTACATTCCTTTGTGCTTCCATTTTCCTCCCACTAACACCTATCTTCTGAATTTTGTTAATATTTAAGGAAATCGACAGGGAACAACTTTGCCAGTGACATTATGTTAACAAAACTAAGAAACAATGTACACTTTGGAAATCGCCGACAACTAGCTTTCAAGTTTTTGAAATGCCAATAAAATGAATGGGACCACAAAAACGAGGATCTTATTTTCAAATATGTCATGCAGGAATTGAGGAATGACACAAGTGATCATTGAGACTAATATGGGACATATAAATGTCATCTCCATTAACTCCAGTTAGCTACACAGAAAATGCAGTAATTCATCATCTTCTTCCATTCACTTCTTACATGAGGCATATCAATAGTCATTCCAGGTTCTTACATTTGGTATGGGTTAGCATGTGCCTAACCAACAATGTGGCCTAATTCTTAATAGAATATATTGCTACGTGCATTTTTTATAACTTTAAGTTATCATGGGTTCCCATCAAAGCACACTAAATGCAGAGATCCATGGACATCAAATGAGGCAAATGGAAATGCATCCTTATTCAATTTATGTTTTTCAATTTTTAAGTTTTTCATTTCTCATATGCTAGTGCTTCACCTCTAACATCTTGACCTTAAAAGCAATATAAGTTCAAAATTTATTATAAATTTACTTTGGGTGAACAAAGCAATGAGCATTTGTTAGCCATAATATCATTTGTCACAAACCTTCAAATCAATCATATCAACAATTTTCTACAAGAAGTCCATCAGACTGCTTGCATTCCATGGAACCTTCATCATTTTTCTTTGTTGATATCTAACACGACAAGAAATTCCTGTTTGTACTCCAAATTTCAATTTTAAAATTAATAAATTTGCTTATTTCCAAAACCAGTAATGAAGAGGAGGCTCGTTTGTGTGCATTTGTGTTGCACATGTAAAAACTACTTTAAAATAAATATCTTGCTTGTAAATTTTTCAAAAATTTAATTAAGATTTTAGATAGTTGATGGTTTGATGTAAACAACAATTTTAGAATGCTCAAAAACAGAAAAGCAGAGGAAAATTTAAAATTTTGGAATAAAATTGGAGTGAATCAAGGTTGCCCTTTATCCCCTATTCTCTTTGGTCTCTTCATTGATTAGCTGCAATAGTGGTTGTGCAAATGACACGCCAGGCATGCTATCAAAATAGGAGTTCATAGGATAAATTTAATTCTTTATGATGATGCTGCCCTAACTTCTACATCTGAAAAAGGTATGCATGATATGCTACGAGTTTTAAAACTTTCTATCTTCTGGGCTTCAAGCCAAGGTGGAGAAAACTAACATAATGATATGGGGTGTATGAAATGCAAATTACAAATTTAAATTTGGTGATGAAAAATGTATAAATTGTTAATTCCTGTAAATACTTGGATCTTCTTTGCATGAATAACTAAAATAAGATAATTGTGTCAAGAAAAGAATAGCAAGAGAAATTAAAGCTCTATATGCAACTGAAAAAAAATGCAAGCTTATTTAGGAATTTGGACAAAAAAAATTCAGAAAGCAAATCTTTCAAGTTGTCATTTATCCTACTGTGTTGTATTGACATGTTATGTGAGGACCAAGCCTTAGGGCAAAAAATTGGCAGCCTATTGAAAGGGTGCAAAATCCTTTTCCTAGATGCATTGAAGGTGAAGAATCAAACCCCATAACATATGTTACCTCTAGAATGTAACCTGTTGCCTTTAGAAACAGAAGCTCTATGCCAATTTCTTGCCTACACTTAAAATCTGTCAAAAACAGATTGGGTCAAATTCTCTAAAGCAGTGCTTGAAGATTTAAAAACCAAGGTTGGTTTTTTTTCAGGTGATACAATGGCTGAATATCTAGAATACATCCTTGGATAAGCACACTTGCAAATTAGTTAAGTAACAAGTACTAATGAAGCTTTGGTCAATGTGGAAGAGATGAAGAAATTTTATTTGAAATGCATTAGAGTTAATCAATTAAATTCAAAATTTTACTATCTTACTACTAGTATTTCACTATGAATTTGCAACCTTATTAGCAAGCTTTGTCTAAGAGACCACCACTTGAAGTGATGACAAGATGCTTGTTTCTCAAGTTATAAAACCTAGATTCAAACATAGGCATAGCCACTCAAAAAAGGGTAGGCTTTCACTCATCCACCATGGTGAGATGAGCATTGACCCTCTAGGTGATTATCTTTTTTTTTTAATTAACAAGCTTTGTCTAAGTTCATATAGACTTAGAATTGAAAGTGGGAGATGGATTCAACCGCTAGAGAAAAAAGCACACATGCAAGTTATGTAGAGCAAAAGCTATTGAGGATGAGCAAAATATTTTTTTAACCATCCTATAACTAATTCTTTAAGGGTCACCACTTGGAGGTCTAATGCTCATCCCACCAAGCAAGACCAATAAAAGGCTAGTATATGAGCAAAAGCCTAAGCTCTTTTCAATTTGCTACACCTAGGCTTGAACCCAAGTCTTCAACGGAAGAAATAAGCACCTTACCATTGCTCCAAATGATGACCCCTATAACTATTCCTTTGCATAGAAAATTTAATATTCAAGCAAAAAAAATTGTATAATTTTTTCTTGGTGCATCTAGTAGTAACTGGCCACTTTGTTTAATCAATTTTTTGCTTTGTATGAGAAGATGGTAATGGTTGTCCAATAGATCCTTTTGGATCTTCGAACATAATAAATCTTTGGTTTCAATTTCATATTGTATGCCATCATAAAAAAAATGGTAAAAAACATCCATGTTGGTACAGGATGTCGTGTTCTTATGTCACCAACATCTACATTTATTTTGAACATGCACATTAGATAGTAAGAGTCAACAAGGCATAAAGTAGTTGGTTAGAGTATGTGGCTTGGGGTTTAAAAGTGACAAGTTCAATCCCAATGGGGTATGCTGAGATATGTGCCAAAATATATGCTTAGGCTACAAGATCAAGTATACAACCAACCAAAGAAACTCATCATCAAATCCTTCAGCTACTTTAATGGGCACATCCATATTACTAAGAGAAAGACACCATGATGATGACACTAGTATCAAATTTTATGAGGCATCAAATATTATCCCCTCTAGGATCATTAATACAAACCTGACAACATTTCCATAGATTTTACTTGGTGATTTCATCCATTATATATACAAATGAATCTAGGATATTCCAATTCATCAAAATTGTTGCTCCATTCTTCTAACAAACTGTTCCTTCTTCTGTTGACTCCATCAGAATTGCATCCTTCTGTACAGTCTTATGGGATTTTTTAGTGATCCTTGTTACTCTTATCTTTGGTTTTAATCTTGAGAACTCTGCAACTTGATTCCTTTAGTCAATTGTTTCTTCATTCCTTCTCCCAGAGAAACTCTCTTGCTCTCTTAACTCTTCTAGTTAGGGACATGCCATTTCTCACAGTGGTCTTGTACAGATACAGATGCTTATATGATCTATCTGTCTAATTTGGTTTAGGTGTCCTCATCTACCAATGTCTTGGTTGAATGTTTTTCATCCTAGACTTTTCTTCATCACATGATTTCCATCCTTGGCTATAGGTTTAATTGTGTGTGTGTGTCTAATTTGTTGCTTAAATTTGCATGCTAGAGTTGGTCACTATACTATTCTACCATTGTTACTTCATTTATGAATTGTTCTGTGGCAATGGATTAAATTGAGGTCCACCAAATAGGAAAACGTAATCAGTTTTATTGCCTGGAGTAAATCCTACACAAAAGACAAAGAACTTAAAGATGTTATAAATCAAATGTGACTGGAAAAAATTGAGACAAGCTAATAGAATCCTATGTCAAAGTATACTCTCTATTTCACGTTAGGGAACTTTTAGAAAGACAATAGTGAGATGCATAGGATTATGAAACTAAAACTAATTTTAAATGGGTATATGGGTATATAGGCACTTTAGATCTATTAGACAAAGGAAATATATATACAATGACTGATGAAAACTTCATCAATAAAGTTACCAAGTGTCCTTGACACTATTTGAAACAACTCAATTAAGTTGCTAGTTGTAACTTATCATCTCTTGCAGATGTGCTCCAGCACAGGACATTGAAGCCATACATGATATTCATCTTCAACTACCTTTTAACTACATAGACAACATATTCTTTAATCTCATGGGATCTAATGTCATCTATCTATTTCAATTCTAAAGTAGAGAGAGCCCATCTTTCCCTGCTAAACTAACAGCTCAAATGATGGGATCATATAAAGCAGAATGTAGTCAAGATACTCATATTGAGATGAATGAATGATAGGCATGCCAATAAAAGGCAATCATAAAAGAAAATGTAAAAAGAAGATTATGGGTTATACCTACAAGAGAGAAGATAAATGAAAGCTAGCCCGAATGGTTTAACCATGTTCCCTCTAAATATGATACTAAATAAGTATTTTAAACTAGAGAGTTGAACTAAATAGGGAACCAAAAAAATTCATGGAATTCAATGGTTCCAAAGAAAGATAAAAACTGCCTCGCATTATAAACTTTCCATGTTTCATTTCCCACTATGAGAATATACTCTCTAAATTAGTGAACAATGTTGGTTTTCTTAACTTAATCCAAAACACTTTATGAAAAGTTACGATGGTTCACTAAGAGTCATAACTGCTTACAAAGTATAGAGGAATCGAAGTCCATACATTGTAAGGATATTAAGGTATATAGAAGATAGCATGTGAACAAACAAGAAGAGACATGGCATTGGAACAATAGCCAAAAGCATTCACAAACCAAAAGCATAAAAAAGTGGTGATTTGTAACATCACAAAAAAAGAAAGCTCCAAATCGTAAGTACAAAGAGGAGCAAAAGATGAAAGTAGTTCATAGCACCACCAAATGGTACTTTAGGAAGAAGCAAAGAATAAAGAAGTTGAAATCCCAAATATGCCCAGCACCAAGAGGCTAACTGATGCATCATGAACATAAAGAAATTCAACATAGTTAGCCAAATGAAGATGTTACAAGAGAAGTAGCTATGAAGGCTATGTAAGTGATAAGAATAGGCTACATTAAGATAGTAGTCTTTCAATTCTCGTAGAGTGGCTAAATCAACTTAGCAATGGATCACTGAAGGAGTTCAAAGTGGCCCAACCCATTTAAGACTAAGGATAATTCCTATAACCATCATAAGTGTACCATGAGCCTACAATGCAAAGAGATGCTATAACAACATAAAAGTTGTAGCATTGCTAGAAAACAAGCAATACCACTAAAACACAAGAAATTCCTACTAACTTAATATAGTCTAATCTGGAGTAATAGCAAGCCCAAGGAAGATATTATGATTTACCATAACTAGAAACAGTAATTGGTGTAGACTATTGATGAAGCATGTTGCGTCGGCTAGGCCACGTCGACGAAGCCTCGTCAACGCAGCTGCATCAACGTGACCCCGTCAACGCATCTTTACATGCGTTGATGTGGCCTCATCAACGCAAAGTCCATTTTTCGCTATAAATATGCGTGCACCAGCCGCATTTATGGCACCTTTTTGTTTAAGTTGTAGTGAAGCTCTTGCAGTTTGTTTCCGCATGAGTTAGATTACTTTCTCCAATGCATACCCGTAGTGTGATGATTGTAATTGTACGGAACCTTTGTTCGGGTGTGACATACTTGGACACGCACATGATCANACGGAACCTTTGTTCGGGTGTGACATACTTGGACACGCACATGATCGGCAAGAAAGATCGAGATTACTCCATCATTGCAACATTCACTTAGCCTTTAATTACCTTAATTGTTAATTATTTATTGTTGTCTTTTTAATTAATATTTCTTTTATTATCATTTACACTTTCTGTTGTTAACGCAGAATGAGTACGACTTAATCACGAAGATTTAAGTGTAACTACTTGGTAACCCAGTAGCGTATCTAGTAGTGCTCAAGTAATGTGCACTTGGTAATCTCAGAAGTAGTACACAAGGTCCAAGATGCGTCCGAATGATTAAGGATAGATGCTCATTGCACTTAGGATTATAGCATAGATTTCATTTTCCATTGTCCATTAGCTTAATTAAGATTGTTCCCCATCGTCTCTAGAAGCAACATTAGTTTAGGATACCATCATTCACCTCGCTCCGAACTAAACCATACATGATAAGCGAATACTAGTCCAAGTGGAAAGACAGCAAATTGCAATCAACGTGTAACTATCTAGGTACCACAACTAGTCCATCTGCAGAGTTCGACCGGATCGTGCATGAACGCTCGTATTTGTATGGTTGAGTGTAGGGGTACCTCGCCACTCATCATTGGCACCATTGCCAGGGATGGTGCTAGTTATTTAGCTTAGTTACATCATTCAAGATCACTGTAATGAAGCCTTGATGATATATCTTTTAGAAAGAAAGTAATTGCAAATAAGTCACACACAAATTCACAACAATGTCTCTCTCACAAGACTATGATAACGCAACAACTAGTAAGGCAATTCATTGGAGAACCAACAAATTATATGATGATGATGACGAAGTTTGGAGTACTCAATCTTATGCAAAAATCCCCAATGCTCATAAACACCCCAACGGTATTCAAGGACTCTTGTCATCCAATTCTAACACTCCTTCGACGTCATGTCGTGGCACAAATGACCATTTTTCAAGGGGTTAGTGTAGAAATAAAAATCAAGCCCACAAGCAAAGTCAAGAACACCAACATGAACGAAGACAACATCGTCTCAACTCACAAATTCATAACCTACCTAGTGACGATGAACCCCTGTTGGCCACTAAGAGCATAATGCATATACAAGAGGCTGTTTAAATATCCCGCAAGCATCACAAGGAAAGCTGTCTACCCAGGCTTGATGTAAATAGCTTTCCCAAGTTTTCAAGAGGCTATGATTTAGATCGGCAACATCATTTACAAGCCTTCCATGATGCCTGTGTATGGAACAATATTGATAATGGGTGGCAAAAACTTAAGCTCTTTCCTACGACACTCATTTTTTCCAAGCAAAAGTATGGTACAGGTCCTTAAAACCAAAATCAATTCGACATTGGCCGACAATGGTAGAACTCTTCAATGAAAGATATCAAACCTATGCAAGAGTGTCAGCCTTGAGGAAACAAGTCCAAGAGTGGAAACAGGGACAAAATGAACCCTTGGACATGGCCTTGGAAAGATATTATTCATTGTTAAACAACTGCCCAGGCCATGGGTTCTTCGAGGAAAGGTTAATGTACCACATCATGGATGGGCTCCGTAATGAAACAAGGGAGACCCTAGGGATGTATGCCCCAGGTCAACTATATGAGCTATGAGCCCACCAATTCCAAGAGCTTATCAAGCAGGTAGCAAAAGAAGAAGGAGAAATAGCTCAATGGGAGAATGTTGAAAGATTTCAACAAGACCAAAATCTCAAAATAGCAAAGGTCCATGATCATGAAGAGGAGAAATCAACTCACCTCCAGGAGGTGAATCATCTTTGCCAATACTACAATCACTAGATGAGATTAAGGCAAAGATCAACAAGATAATGAACTGGGTACATGAAAAATGCGGAGAATATGCAAGCATTATTAGAAGTGGAACTATGCCAAATCAAGAAATAGGACAAGACACCACGCAACAATCAGAATGAAGAGTTGAAGAAAATAAGAATAGAAGCTCAACTGCCAATCATACGTATCAATGTAATGTTTGCCTGTATAATCACCCCAAGGGCCAATGCCCCATCTTGTCACATTTACATAAGCATTGGGAAGGAATGCTACATTTAGATTTCGTACAGAAGTACCGGGTTCAACCACAATGGCAAAAGCCCCAATCGTGGGGGAGGCCACCACCAAACAGACCATACCCTTCATATGTCTCAACGCCAAACGTTTATTATATTCAACACCCTATTTCTCCAACTAGATCAACATCCTCTACTTCACCTCATCATTATCATTCTCTTGAGTACGATCCACCCATGTCCTCTCCAACAATATCACCACCTCATGTGCCTTACACTTTTGCTCAACCTCAATATTCTCATTCTTCACCTCCTTCTACATTGCCACCAGTTGTGCCAAAAGGTTTTGCACCACAGCACCAACCCACAAACGTTACTTGTGCTGCTACTGTCAATAGCAGTGGAGGTCCTCCACAACGTCGAAAGCGTCCTTTCTTTAGGCATGACCGAAGAAAGAGACAACACAATTTCGAAACCACTGCATCCTCCAACCCAGCACAAGTTCAACGCTGTGATGCATTTGTCTCCTCGAACTCAATGTCTCCTGTTCCCTTATCAAGGCCTTCAATCAATACTCCAACTACGATGCAGCCCAATGAATATAACCACAAAGGGAGACATATCGATCCTTGCATACCATCTTACAATCATGGGTGCCATAGTGGGTCAACTCCTTATCACTTAACCACATCTTATAATTTGCCCCACTATGCCTACTTTAATCAAGTGTGTAAACCCCAATTTGGGTACATTCCTACCACCACATCAAAAGACACCCAATGGTTTGGATATGACCACACTCCAATATTCCCACATGCATGAACCCGCATTTTCCATTTATTAATTCTAGCCATGCTCAAAAGTTTAGTTATGGAGGATATGCTCCATTTTAACAAGCAGAATTAGTGAATGCTTTTCCTTTTCTTTGATTTTATAATTTTTTGTTTTCCAGTTTTTCATCTTTCAATTTGTTGTTTTATCTTTTTATGGGTAATCTTATCTATGAATAAAACACTCATGTGACTCGTTGGTTGAGGTGTTGTTCTATGCTATCGAGTCTCAGGTGACCAATTATTTGGACAATGAGCCCACAACATCCACCCATCCAATCTATTAATAAGAGGTTCTACTCTGGGTACAATGATATTCTTGTTATCATTAAAACGTAAAGTAACTTTGTACTCATTATGCCCAAAGTGAAGAATGGCGAACTAAGAGGGAAAGGAAAGGCTGTGACAGCAAGGGGACTTGTGGATTCTCTTTGGTGACATTTGTAGGTGCTATTATGCAGCTTGGTTGTACTAAGATCCTTGTAGATCTAACAAAAAATGGAAATAAGAGTTGTGATAAAGGCACTTAATAAAGAAACTCAATGCTGTTCTGGGGAGTCCCACTAGAAAGACATGCACCCATGCCTGAAAGTTGGTGACTTCTCTATATCACTTTTGGGAAAGACAAATGCAAAAAGCGGTCAAAAAAAACATCAAAAAAAAGACCAAGAAAAATGTGGCACAAAGAAATTCCAAATCACTCCTCCTTTGGACAAAACGCCAAGTGATCGTACGTTTTGTTGTCATGATGCTCTTATGGTTGTCTTATGGGATGAAACAATGTGATGTCACTGATCAAAGGTATGGACTTGGTTTTGATTTTGGAGCGACGGGCTAATGACACATTAATCATGCCCTACACTCAGGATTCACTGTGCCCAGGGTCTGTTACCTCATGCCCCAATTTCAGCAATCCCTTCCATGATTTGTCTCATCTTGCTGTCCATGTATTTTTACTTGTATCTTGTGTCACATAGAACTCATACCTCATCGCGATGGTATTTACATGTGTGTGTTTTGTTGCACTAGTGCGAATTATATTTAACCCTTCTAGTGCCTATGGACATTTTAAGGTGTGGTTACGCAAGGGCATTATAGGTTGAAACCTGCTTTGGGGAGGACCCACTTACGTGACTTTTGTAATTTGTACTTGTTGCACACCACCACATCATTTTATATCCTCCAAGTACTCCATTGCCAAATCTATTTTTACCTTTGTCATCATTTTATCAAATGTTCCTCAAAACCATTACATGTCCTTTTATGTGTCACCTAAATAGATCAAGTCCGACATTAAACTTTTAGGGCAACTTCCTTGAAAAATCTCTAACTCTAGAATCACACTAAGCAATGAATTAAACATTTATTAAAAGCAATGAGTAAGGTATAAGATAACTGAATTTCTTTAAACAGCCTTACTAACAATCAGTCCTTGTGTGATTATAGATGGCCCCTAAAAGAGGATAGCAAGGAGGACTTTCTCAAGGTGTAGTTAAACACCTGAGAGGAGGCAGAGGCCAAGGACCTCATGCAGAACATGCAGAGTAGGAGGCACAATCATTCAACATCCATCAGGAAACTCTTGTCACTGCATAATTTGGCCAAGAAAAAGGTGGAGAGGTTAGGGCCAAAGCCTATGAAAAAGAACGACAACTATTTGTGGCATGGTATGTCAAGGCCAATCAAGTGTTCTTGCAGCTACCATGTCCATGGGAAGTGTCGACTCCATCAAACATTGGAACATCCACATGGATGGCTCATGATCCTCGGACCAAAGAGAAGAAACTTCAAGCGCTTCTTCAACGGTATCAATCTCAGAAGCCTAGAGCGCAGGACAAAGAAAAGGCACCCATGGAGGAGTCACCACCACCGGGAACCACATGAGTTCCACAAGTTTTGTATTTTGTGTCTGTGTCCAAATTTTGTTTAATTCCACACTACGACATGAATGAACTTGTTCCTCACTTTGTTTGACTCGAGGATGAGTTTTTACTCAGTCATGGGGGTATGATGAAGCATGCTGCGTTGGCTAGGCTGCGTCAACGAAGCCTCATCAACGCAGCCGCCTTAACGTGACCCCATCGACACATCTTTACATGGGTTGACGTGGCCTCATCAACGCAAAGTCCATTTTTCGCTATAAATATGCGTGCACTCGCCACATTTATGGCACCTTTTTGTTCAAGTTGTAGCAAAGCTCTTGCAGTTTGTTTCCGCATGAGTTAGATTACTTTCCCCAATGCACGCCCGCAGTGTGATAATTGTAATTGTACGGAACCTTTGTTCAAGTGTGATGTACTTGGACACACACATGATCGGCAACAAAGATCGAGATTACTCCATCATTGCAACATTCACTTAGCCTTTAATTACCTTAATTGTTAATTATTTATTGTTGTCTTTTTAATTAATATTTCTTTTATTATCATTTACACTTTCTGTTGTTAACGCAGAATGAGTACGACTTAATCACGAAGATTTAAGTGTAACTACTTGGTAACCCAACGTATCTAGTAGTGCTCAAGTAATGTGCACTTGGTAATCTCAGAAGTAGTACACAAGGTCCAAGATGCGTCCGAATGATTAAGGATAGATGCTCATTGCACTTAGGGTTAGCATAGATTTCATTTTCCATTGTCCATTAGCTTAATTAAGATTGTTCCCCATCGTCTCTAGGAGTAGCATTAGTTTAGGATACCATCATTCACCTCACTCTAAACTAAACCATACATGATAAGCGAATACTAGTCCAGGTGAGAAGATATCAACTATCTACAATAGCTTATGATAAATACTACTCTACAAGATAGATCAACATGAATTTGCTCATCACCAAGAGGATTCATAAGGTAAATAAAACTTACAATACTCATAACTACAGAAACTATTATAAAGCACAGTTATCATTAAGTTCAGAGTTACAATTGTACTTCCAATTCATAGTAGATCTTGGTATATTAGAGTTACCCAAAGTAGACATAAAACCGAGTCTCTAACACCCACCAACTTTTCACTTTGTATATTTTTTTTAAGTAAATCTGTCTGGAGTCTAATTCTTGATGCCAACTAACCTGAATATATATTTTTTTTTTCAATTAACAAATTCTTCTTTCTGCTTCATGCTAAAGAACCCGTCTCTCTTGGTCATGTGAACTGAATTGTAAAATTAGCCCGGTTTCCAAAAATCAGGGAACGGGTCAATACGACATAGTTTGTATGTGCCGCAGTTACACATGGATTATATATATTCCTGTATCTGATCCAAAAGAATTTTTTTCGAGGGTACAAATCAATTTTTTTCAGAGTATTGCCTTTTTCCCAGCAAATCTTGGACACAAGTTTCCAGGAAAATATGATATTAAAATCCAAATATTATCTCAAACAGGAATAAAAGCAGCATGAATAATAAATGTGAACGACAATCATCAAAATAGCAATCTTCCTCAGTCAATTAGAAGGTCATCAAAATCGCATTTGCCTCATCGATCTCCAAATGCCTGTTAACATTTTCAGAGCTCACGTAGCCCCCAATTGTTCCCAATCTTCCTACAAATCAAAATCTGTTCCGAGAGGGAATGCGATCCGATATTCCCAACGTCTCTCAAATATGAAACATATGTGGAATGTGTCGCATAGAAAGATACTCTGTAAACCTTTTTATTTTTTCAAGGATCTGTTAATAATACTCTTTTCTCAAGTAACAAAAAGATTTAACAGCGAAGAAAAACCAGCCCCGCCAGCAATTATTTTTATTCGTTGAAATTTTGAAGATTGTTCAACAGAACCTTAAATTTTAGTTACCGGGGAGAAATCTGGTTGCAGTTCCAGCCGCTACGAAGTGATTTAAGATCCATTGTATCATTCGTATTGCATGACGTTGGCAACCGAGATCTCACCTTCAATTTCGTTGCAAACATTGTTCGCGAAATTACGCAAGGCGCGCAACTCGAAAAAGAGATGACAATCCCTTCCCGCTGGCTTTGCTGCAGAGTCTGAGATTTGGTTCAAGCGGCAGTTTTCAACTTTTAAGACACGGAAGGTCCCCAAACCCCTCTGCCGGACCGTGCTTTAACCACCATGCATAAGCATGCATGGTAGTATGTAGATGTGTTATGGATGTGTTATTGTGAAGGCTCGGCTTGTTGAAAGTTTCAAAGTATAGTTTAAAAGTTAAAAAAATTAAACCCTTAATCTTGTGCTTTTTGAGATTTAAAATAAATACTAAAATAGTACATAAAGTAAAATATGTTTTAATTTTTTTTCATTTAAATATCCTTGGGTCCACCCTACATGTCAGCAACCCCAAAGCTACTAAAACATGGTAGCTGATGATAATCCAAAATGCATAAGCTGATACAATGACCGTACATGACCGTACATGATAATTAAGGCATACCAGACACATTTCCCGTTTGCCTAGGCCAACGGCAAAATACGATAAAAGGTGTTACCTTGAGTTAGAAAATATTACATATGCTTGACCAAGGAATGGGGGTAGCGTGCACGTATTAGAGCACCGTTTTTAAAACACGTTTGTCAATAAAGTATTTGGCTTAACGGTTGCTTGTTGAATAAGCAATTGCCAACAAATATCATAACAACTTTTTAGTTTAGTATTGCTTATCAAAATTTAGTTTAGTATTGCTTATCAAAATCAAACATAAACTCATAGTTTAGAATTTCTAAATTAAGAATCTCATACAAAGGATAAGTGCATGCAATATGTTTAGCTAATAAGATACATTAAAAGAATTATAAAAATGCAAACATGATACATTAAAAAGATTAGAAAGATAAAAGAAAAACTAACAGCTTTTTTCAAAAACAAAGAAAGGATGTTGGGTCAAAGTAAAAGGCACTCATTATAAAAGGCAACTATCAACTTCAAGGATTTTGATGGTTCCATTGTAACCCCTTTTTAAAATGTATCAAATGCCTTCAATAGATAAGCACGGAAGACCATATGGATGTTAGAGAGTGTGTTTTGTGAGTAACAATGCATTTATTTTTCTAACTAAATTTCATGCCAAACACAAATAGAAAGTGTGGACTGCATCCTTTCTTTTAATTGTTCATGGTTAGAGTTCCTAGATCTTTTCTAATTCGACAAAAAAGTTGTAATTTTCTTTTATATGAACCTTCTAGATTGTGTTTGGATTTGGATTGGAAAAAGTTGCTAAATGTGCTAGGCAAAATGATAGGAGATAAAAAATAGTTACCTATTTTAGCTCCTTGCTTGTAGAAAGTACATGAATTATTTGAATAATGCCTCTACAATGTAGATAATCCCTTGATAGGATGGCCTCCTTAAAAATCTTAATGAAGAATAATTTTAAGTGTGGGCTAAGCACAAAATCATGTAATTTAAAGAGAGGTGCTTGATCATTGCTTTTGTAACATCTCATGAAGTGTTCTCATGTAATACTCAATACTATCACTCCACGTCCATGTCTCATTTCCCACATGATTTACATACGTAGAGAACCACACTCTACTTTTTTTCCAAGCCCCTCCATATTGAGGAGCCATTTGAACAAGGGTGCATTAATAAAAGTATATCCACCATATATGTATTTAGTTTGCATAACTTGTTATCTATGTGATGTATGTAATTATCAAGCTATTTTTTCCAAAAGCACTAAATTAATATTGTCTAATCTTTTTAAATTAAATCCTCATTGCTTCCAAAGTATGCAAAACTACTTCTAGCTGAAAGTATGGAAGGATCGTTCATATGGTGGAGACCAAAGGAATGAATATATTTTCTTTTCGATACATTGAGGAACTAAGAAGGAAGCCTTTAAATATGAGAGAAAATACATGTGAGGAGTTTGAAAAACTAATATGATAAGGTGAGGATGGCTTGCCTGAAATAACATCTTAGTTTTCTATCCATTTAACCTCTTTGAGATCATATCATAAATTTCATTCTACATAAATGCTTTCATTCTACCAATAAAGATGTGTAATTCCTATATAAATTGTAGGCAAGGACTTTCTTTTAAAATGAAACAAAAGTGCATACTACTATTGGTCTACTCCAAAGTTGAAAAGTTTGCTCTTAGTCAAATTAAGTTCTAAGTCAAATGCTTTTGCAAAGTGCAAAATAGCTACATGAAGCTTGTGGATATATGTTGGCTCTTCATTTGAGAAAAGAAAAATGTCATTCACAAATTGAGAGCATGTAAAAAAAAGTCAATTCAAAGCTGATGAAATGTTTTGACTTTATCCAATAATAGGTGAATGACATAACAAAGAGCCAAGTCCTTCCATAGATAAGATGAAAAGGAAAGACGAGCCAAGATCCCTATCACAAGCCATTTAATCCACAAGAGATACCCACCTTTAAATTATTAAAGAGGATGAGAAAAGACGACCTTCAAGGCAACCACAAAGCTTCTTAACCTAATGGAATGGAAAATCAAATTTTATCAACACCTCTCAAATATGTCCAATTGATGGTATTGTAGACATTTCTTATGTCCAACCTGAGTGCCACATTTAATGTTTTTTGATAATGTGTTGAGTGAAGTAACAATTGCATCAATAAAATTTAATCTAAATATGTCTTCATGTCACAAACCTTGATTACTCTTTTGCAACCACCTTAGGCATGATTTTTTGGAGTTGAAGTGCCAAGAGTGTGAAAAAATAATAATTAAAAAACAAAAAAAAAACTTATATAATGAAGGACATAAGCTTATCAACTTGAAATCTCTAATATCCACTACATCCTTCTAGTTGAAAGTCATTTCAAATTTTGGATATTCACTTCCAAGCATGTTGAGCAATAGGGCACTCGAAAAAATATGAGGAAATGAGTCTTCACTTCTACAAAGAGGACATTAAGGAAAAAAGTTTCCCATATATTTAAGATTAGTGTTGATAGGAAGACCTTAATAAATAAGACACCATGAAAAAAATACAAATTTTAGAAAATGTAGGAGCTCTCCAAATATTTTTTATTTGTCTCATCTAAAAGTGCAATGATTATTACATTTTCTAGGCCTTATTGAATTTATTTTGAATAAAATCATCCTTTGTAATAATCTCATAAGCAATTTTTAAATTAAAAGGAAAAACATAACTATTATCCTTCCTAAATATATTTAGAAAAGCCTAATGCAAATTATTGTCAACTTTAAATAAATTCTTAAGATTAGAAATTAATTTTTCAAAATTATTTTTCCTCTTTCTATTCAAACTATAGAGGCTAGGAGCTTCATTCCAAGTAATCCATCTATTATGCATATGTAGACAAGAAACTATAGTGATATCAAATTTGGTCCAAGTGGTACACAATGCAAATGCATTAGTAGCCCAAGCTCCTTTATTAAAAGGAAGCCACAATGGGCTAATTTACCTAAGCATATCTTCTAAAACTATAATATGATTATAATTCCAATATTTACTAAGCTTAAACCATGTTGTCCAAATTTGTTTAATAATTGGAGAACTAGAAATAGAAATGGCTTGAGGAAAAAGAAGACAATGAAGAAAGTTATAACAAGACAAATTGTTATCATTCTTAGGTTTTCCTTGCATAAGTTTGTTTCTTAAAAGGAGCATCCAACTATCATCTTCATTAATGCATTTTGCAATCTATTTTATTACAAGAGAAATACCCTAGTTATAATAATTAATGAGGCCAAGTTCTCTATCTTTCTTGCTACTAGTGCAAATATCTCAAGCAACTCTAGAAAAACCTTTTCTATGTTGCTTAGCATACCAAAGAAACCAACGAATAATACAATCAATTCTCTCATAAGAAGTTTTAGAAGGAGCCTAAAAACTAAAATAATAAACATAAGTTGATTGAAGCATTTGCTTAATAACTAAAATTTTACTAGAAAGGGTGAAACTTTTTTCTTTCTATTTACCAAGCTTCTTTTCAATTTTATCAACCACATAATCCCATAAAATCTAAAGTTTTAAAATAATTTTTTTTAAGATCTTCAAAGGCTTAAAAATAACTCACTCATTAATATTGCTATTACAGTAAATAACAAAATTTTTCCAAATGAATAAAGGGCCAAATAATATGCAGTAATCCTCCACTCTAGCTAAAAGAGTATTAGAATGTTATAAAGAATTGTTAATCATAAAAAAAGAATCATATGCAAAGTTCATGTTAAGCAATTTTATACCTTTATCATCAATTGAAATTTCCTTAATGAATTACTTTGTAGAATATAATGCAGATTACGTAAAAGAAAATTTGCAACAATAATGAAAGGACAGGGAGCTAGAGTACAATCATGATGAATTGACCATTGAAGAGAAAGGAAGAAACTTAATTCAAAATTAGTAGCAACTTGATCATTAGCATTAGTGAGCAAAGTATGGACAAGTCGAATAAAATAATCATCAAATCTCAATTTATAAAGACAAGAAATAATAAAATTCCATTCAATTCTATCATAAGCTTTAACACAATCTAACTTAATAAAAACAATGTTTTTATTAGTATCAAAAGATCATTGCATTTTCTCCCAAGCTATAATAACATTATTAAATATATATCTATCTTTAACAAAACTAGTTTCCTCAAGTCTAATGATATCTTCAACAATCTTTTGAATTTGGCAAGTCATGCATTTAGCTAAAATTTTATAAGTAATGTTAAGAAGAGTAAGAGGCCTCCAATTAAAAATTTGTTAGAGATATCCATTCTTAGGAAGAAGATGAATTATATTTTTATTAATATTTTTATGAAGTGAAACTTTTTTAATGACTTCTTGGAAAACATGAAAGATATCATCTCTAAAGATATCCTAATGCTTCTTAAAAAATTCAATAGGAAAGTCATCAAAATCTAGAGCTTTACCATTTGCTAAACTAAAGGATGTTGCTTTGATTTTTTTCGCTGTGATTTCTACTTCAAGAATAATTTGATGTGCTTCTATTATAAGATGAGGAATATGCATACTAGGGACCTAGAAGAATTCCTTACTAAACCTTCAGAACAAAATAATTTGATAATAAATTGTTAATAGTCTCAAGATCTTTAATGATGGAATTATTTATATAATTTGATTCTAGTTTAGGTAATTGATCATTTCCCTTTAGAAATTAAATTTTTTTTTGCAAGGTTTATCTTTAATTTTTAGCCAACACATGTAACTTCAAGGTTGCTACTTTGAGTTCTTTTATTGTAATTTCTACTTTAAGAATAATTTGATGTGCTTCTGTTATAAGATGAGGAATATGCATACTAGATGCCTAGAAGAATTCCTTAATAAAATCTTCAAAGAAAAATGATTCACTAATAAACTATTAATATTCTTAGGATTTTTGATGATGGAATCATTTATATAACATGATTCTAGTTTAGGTACTTGACCCTTTCTTTTAGAAATTAAAAAATTCCTTGCAAGGTTCATCTTCAATTTTTAGCCAACCCATGTAACTTCAAGGTTGCTTCTTTGATTTATTTTGTTGTAATTTCTACTTAAAGAATAATTTGATGTCCTTCTATTATAAGTTAAGGAATATGCATACTAGAGGCTTAGAAGAATTCCTTGCTAAAACCTTTAGAGAAAACATGATTCTCTAATAAACTGTTAATAGTCTCAAGATCTTTAATGATGGAATAATTTATATAATGTGATTCCAGTTTAGGTACTTGACCTTTTCCTTTCAAAAATTTAAAAAATTCCTTGCAAGGTTTATATTCATTTTTTAGCCAATCCATGTAACTTTTAGGAAGAGTACTTTTAGCTTCAAAAGTATCCCAACATTGTTTAGCATAATAAGCTTTAGCCAAGGTTTTTTGATTTTCAAAGTCAAAGGGATTCTAGTCTAAAAGAATATTAACATTTACTTTACATATTCTGCAAAATCTTCTTCAACTTGATGCTTATGCTTAGCAAATTTTGTTCCAACCCATCTAGCATAATTTTTGACTCTACAAGTAGTTTGTTGCCACTAGTCAATCTAATCAATATTACCAATAGGTTTTTTTTTTTTTTGCATTTCACAAAGACTTCAAAACATATTTTTCACTGGGTCCTATGATCATATTAACATTCATACAAAAAAGCTCATGCTTTTAAAAGGATGAAGAATTAATACTAGAGAGAAAAATGCTAATAGGAAAATGATTTGATAAAGTAGCATTTGTATTGATAAGTAGTAAGGTACCCCTTGTGCCCAACCATATGAATCACAAGCATTCACGCACGATCCAGTCAAATTCCATGGATGGGTCCAATTGTGGCATCACGATCATTATGTCTTAATTGTAGTTTGCTGTCTTCCCACTTGGACTAGTGGTAGCTTTGTTGCATATGGTTTAGTCCAAAGTGAGACATATGATTTCTAATATTGTTTTGGCCTTAAGCTACTCCTAATGGTAATAAGGAAATTAATGATTTAAACTAATTAACAATGGAAAGTAAAGTCTAAACTAGCCTATGTGCAATGATTATCCATTCCTAACCTTTTGTACATGCCTTGGACTTCGCATAACAACCACTGAAATTACCAAGTGTACCAGTGTTGGGCATACCAAATGATAACACTATTGGAATACTAAGTAATTACACTTAAGCACTCATGATTAGTCATACTCATTTCGCTTAATGACAGAAGATAATAAAGAGCAATAATTGATAAACATTAACAAAGGAAAATAGTAAGCATTTAAGTAATTAAAAACAATAATAGAGCTAAGTGGATGTTGCAATGATGAAAGTAATCTCAATCTTTATTGTTGAACATGTAACATGTCCAAGTACATCACACTCAAATAAGGATGCCATACAATCACTTAACATCGTATTGTGAGCATGCATTAGAAACAAACTACCAAAACTTCTCTATGTCTACCTCTAAAATCTATTGAAATATACATGTGAACTATGCATCCAAGTGTTGTATTTATAGGCTAGCATAGAAGGGGTGATATAAGATCCTTGACATTGAAGGTTGTGCCCGATATTGAATACCTGATAACACAGCTTTGATATCGAAGCCCTACAAAACATGACTCATCATGCCCCCATAATTGAATGAAAATTCATGCTCAAGTTAAACAAAATGAGGAACAACATTTTTACAAAATATTGGGAAGGTATGGGATTATTAACTAACTTAAATAAACACACAAATTAACTCTTCTATGCCATAGTGGTGTTTTACAAAAATGGCCATGACACAACAAAATAACAAAATTGGGGAAGCTTATGTAGTTCCTAGAGGTGGTGGCTCTTCCATTGGTCACTTCCCTTTATTCTTAGGCTTCTGGAATTTGTAGTGATTTAGGAGTACCTGCAACTTCTCCTCCTCTATTCTTGGATCATGCACCATCCAGGCTGATGATCCAATGTATGCTAGAATTGGTACAACCCACGGATGAGGTAGTTGTGGGAACATCTGATTTGCTTTCACATACCACACTGCAAACTGCCTTCATTACTCCTCAAAAGCCCTAGCCTTCTTACTCAATTCATGAAAATTTGTTAATCTCTTGGCTAGGTCTGAAGCTACATCTCTCTGCCCATGGTAGTGAGCCTTAATCATTTCCTAGTTCCAAGTTTGCCACATGGAGTTTCTATAGACCATATTTTCTATATGCAAACTCTTTCTCATATAAAGCATAGGTGGTTACTACTTGTTGTTCCAATTCATTTCTAGGCCTACCTGCTGTTAACATGGCAAGGTTAGCATAACAAAGGTTGGCTAACACCATGTACTCCTTCAAATCTTCAATCTGTAGGCCCTTGTTTTTCACTTCTACTTGATGGACCACGACGTAGCTATCCAAGATGGGCTACTAGTTAGGATTCTATGCTGACATGGAACTGATGTAGGCCTTTGCCATTTGGATTTCTTTTTCATTGATTTTCTTATACATGTTGATCTGGTCCCAAAAGTGCTCTTTCAGATTTGAGTGCTTTTAACCTCGTTTTGCCATGCGCTTATCTAAATTACATACTTTTGGTGTATTGTGCACACCTCCTCCATTGAGAGAGTTTGGTTCTTTCTGGCCAATCTACTTATGTCCTGGTTGACCCTCATCAGTTGCTCCCTCAACTAGTGGATGCTTTCTTCCAAATGTTCTTCTACTTCTTGACGGTGGTCAACCTTGCATTGTCAGCAGCAAGTTGCTTATTTTTTTCTTGTGTAGTGGTCAATGCCTTTGCATGAGCATATTCTTGGGCTTTGGCAACTAAGGCATTTTAGACTACTTTCTCCTTTTCTTGTTCATCATCTTTATTCTATTTAACCAATTGACCTAGCTACTTTGTTCAAAATTGCTTCAATTGGTTAGGTGCAATGAATTGGGAAGGATTCCTTCTTTCAAGTATTAGGGCAATGAGCTCTTGTTGCAATCTGTGCATCTCTACTTTTGCATGCTCTACCTTAATCTCTTCCATGATCAGTTTTTCTTTTGTAGCTTCTTTGTCTTAATCACTCTTAAAATTGATTCTCTTATGTTTTTATGCTTTTTAGGTGGTTTTGTTAGTTGAAAGATGGGGAGTTAGATGAGGAACATGATGACTAGATGTCAGTTTTAGATCTTTTACTAATTTAGCCATTACATTTCTAATAATCAATTAGTTTCTTTCGAAATTGTAATGTTGAATTGGGATTTTTGTACTATGAATTTATTGTGAGGATTTGTATTTGTATGTATACTTTATTATCTTTTGAGCATACCTAACTTAGTTATGAACTCTATTTTTGCAACATTGGTTAATTTACAGCTGATGAGACGCGACATGCACTGTGCCGCGATATCGCGTCTTTCCCTGCGATATCGCGTACGCGATATCACGGTCTGCCACCATATCTATAAATAAGAGGCGGCACTCCCCTCATTTCCCAATCCTGGCTAGAAGTAGCGAAGCTCTGGCAGATTGATCACTCCAGAGTTAGAATTTTTCCCCATGTGCCCGCAGTAGGAGTCC
>MNCI01003377.1:471198-533611 GCA_015680685.1 Gnetum montanum | reverse complement strand
ACACACAATCTCTTACCCTCAGCTTAATTTTTCAATTGATTTTCTTTCCCTTATTACCATCACATAGCCTTTTTCTCTACCATCTGAGGTCCTTATTGATAAATTCCACACCATCATAATTTTCATGCCTTCAGAACTAGTTGAATTACCCTGGAATCCTTTAATAATCGTTCAGATGTCCTTAGTTTACAATGTTTAATTTCAAAAACATATAAAAAAAATTCGGTACATTCTCTAAGTGCCCTCACTTCAATATATACATGACCCCCCTATGCTAATCAATGCAGGGGAAGTTTTTCAAATTTCTCTCTACGACTTGCAATTGCGCATCCCTTGCTTTCATATCCATAACTCGCTCGCTGGTACTCCGAATTTCATTCCGTTTGAACCTATTTGAACCCGGAGTGTTCAGCTTAGTCGTGGGGGAGAGGGTACATGCTGAATAGCATATAAATTTTTTGTACATGCCGAATAGTGCATAAATTTTTTGAAATTCATCATCACCCAAAGAACATATTTAAGGGTAATTAGTTCTAAAATTAAGAGTAGAATGTGTCAAAAAAAATTTCATCCCCTTAGTTATACCAGAAAATTAAATTAGGAAGCCACCTAAGTCACAAGATCCATTATTACAATTTTCAGGCATGATCACACGCTATAACACAAGATCTTTAATTAAGGCAAGCAGTAAGGTATAACTTGATTTCATAAACAACCTTACTAATGCTTGACCCGTGTGATGGCAGATGGCTCTGAAACATGCACAGCAGGAGGGTCCTGTTCAAGGTGTAATGAAATGATCTTAGAGAGGTGGAAGACAAGGTCTTGCCGGACAACATGCAGAACAGGAGGAACAATCATTCAACGTTTATCAAAAAGATCCTCCTACCGTACGGTCTAGGCAGGCAGAAGTAGGAGATACCCTCTCTGAGAGCAGTGCCTGGTACTTAGAGGAAACGTACCAATTTTGGCACAACAAAGAAGAAGGCACCATGGTTAACATTTGTGGTGTAACTATTGATTTATCTGTTCAAGCCATTTTAGAAGTATTAAATCTTCCAAATACAGGGCTAAAGGTTGTTCAGAACTAAGCAACTTATTAAACTATTGACAGAGAATAAAAGGGTGGCAAAAGAAAAAGAGAAGGCTGACTGGGCTGCCTCTATGGCACAAGTGCAAACTTACACGCATGCCAAGGCACTCAAGGCCTTACAAGAGGAGAAACTCTAGGCCATACTTCAACACTATCAAATCCCAAGACCTGGAGTGCAAGAAAAGGGAAAGACACCTATGGAGGAGTCACCGCTACCAGGAACTACATGAGTTCCAAATTTTTGTAAATATTCTATGTGTTGTGTCTTTGTTTTGTTTTCTTCCCACACTGCGGCATCATCCCATTTTTCCATCTAATAATCCCATACCTATCCACTGTGTAATCACTGAAGCTTGTTCTCCTTGTAACTTGAGGACAAGTTTTTATTCAGTTGCGCGATATCGCTAGTTAAGGAATCGGTTACTCATCGCGATTAGTCTCTCACCCTTAAACTCATAGAAGCGGAATGAGTACGACTTGGTTATGAGCCTTTAAGTGTGACTACTTGGTAGCCCAGTGGCGTATCCAGGATCTACACTTGGTAAACCAGTGGTGTATTTGGGATCTGTGCTTGGTAATCCCAATGGCGTANCTCATCTAGACTAAACCATACGTGACATATGCAAAACTAGTCTAGATGGGAAGACAGCGAACTGCGACCTAAGGCTAACTATCTAGGTGCCACAACTAGTCCATCTACGGAGTTTGACCGGATCGCGCATGCTACGCTCGTTTCATATGGTTGAGTGTAGGGGTACCTCGCCACTCATCAACTTGGATAATTTAGAAATATAAATTAAATAAATAAAGAAAATAAGGAAATGATAGATAGAAATAAGTTTAAAAACTACTTGATATTCATCAACCTTTGGGATCAAGAAACGTAGTTGAAATTCTACCATAAGAACTATGTGAGTAGATGGCCTTATGTGGGATGGTAGAGCTTGATCTTACTTATCAACTTCTTCCTTGGGAATTAACTCCAATATCTTGGTAATCAAAAAATTAGGTATCATATCAAATGTAATGTAAAGTATTAAAAAAGAAAGATGTCAATCCATATTTAGTAATTATGATAACATAATTAGTGAACTAGAGTTCTTAATAAATACTATCCATTAGCATCATCTATTCTCAAATTTAGGAATTCAACTTATCTACTAAGGATATGAAATAGATGAAGTATGCACTAGCCAAAGGGGAAATATGATAAATTGAATAAAATTTCTTTGTCAAATCAAGATCCTCTTCTAAAGTCTCTTTCACTCTTCATTTTAAGAATTGATGAATACTAGTTTCAATTTTCATGTTAAAGTCTTTGTAAAGGATAAATGGTATTAGATTGAAATTGACATAAGTTAGGAATAGCTTGTACTTGAAGCTCTTCTTGATTTGATTAGCCAAGTAAGATACTTGACAAAATTTGATATCTTGATATATTAGGTTGGTAATCAAATGTGTTGACCATACATATCCACCTTCTTGTTGACTACATTTTAAGTACCAATGTAAAGATTACGTGACTTCATTAAAATATTGATCATTGTTTCTTCCTTATGACTTAAAGTTCTAGTAATTAAAAAAATCATGTCTTCTAATCTTCATACTAAACTTTATATTAACTCAAACTTCACTTTTTTATAGAAGATTTAGTAGCCATCCATGTTGTAATTCTTATAATAGACTAGTCTATATGGCTTGAAAGAAAAACTATCACAAGAATCTTTTTTCTTATAAACATCTTAATATCTAAACTCTCAAATTAGGTTGGAATTAGTATAGAAATTCCCATGGTATAACTTCTTGTAAACATAGGACATTAACATTTCAATCTTATAATTCTCCTATAATACATGGGTACCAATATTTATGTTAGTCTGAGGCTCAAGATGGGCATAGTAAATGTTTTCTTTCATTGACTGAGAACCTTGCAAGGATATTGTATGTTATGACCTTCAAAATTAGTTTTTTTCCTAACTTTTGTCCTCCTCTCACAAATATCATGTCTTTTCAAGATAAGATTTTGATTTTCCATGATGATTAATGTCTACTATGAAATGATCTAATTGTTCGCTAGGTTTGTGTAATTCTTATTACATTTCCAATTTTCCAATTGATTCTCTAATTCTTGGATTGGTAATGATTTGGCTACATTTCCTAGACTGTTAATGACCTTTCTACTCATCTTAGGATACTATCTCCAACAATGTAACTAATATTCAAGTAGAGATTAGTGGCTTATATCTAGCTATAAGTATGATCTAATCACCTAATCCTAAGATCCAAAATGGTGCTAAAAAGATTAGATCTAGTAGTCCTAAATATTTGGTTATTAGACATAATTATTTGATCTAGGCTACAAGCCCATTAAGATGTGATTTAAACTATCATCTAGTTATCAACTTCCTAAATGACTAATCTAACATCACCATTAGATTAAGAAGATCAAAAAATGTTAGTAATTACTATTTATATGTTAAAAATAGGCATTGAATGCATAATTTATAATGATTTAGCTCCCAAAACAAGTAAAGCATAGTTTAAGAGAGGGAAATAACAACTAATTTTTAAGATCTTGTACAATAAATTTAACTTTATCATTATGTCTAAGAGATCAAAATCTACTAGAAAAGATTATTTAATTTTCAAAAAATGCTTCTAAGACTAGAAGTTATAAGAATTTTAAAATTCAAAAATTTTGATGAATTTCTAAACTTCTCAAGAAGTCACCCCATCCTAATACTATCTAGTACTACCTTAAAACTAATGTGCTTAATTAAAAAGTTTCTATCTATTTTCTACTCTTGAGTTAGTTTTGACCAATTATTTGAATTTACCCAAGAGTTTGTATTTGAAGTCCAATTTCAAAATTCAACATTTGAATTTTGAATTTTTCATATTCTTGGAGATGCATATCATTGATGTTCATTATTGTTAGGAAGGTACTAACCACCAATCTTGCAAATGTCAATGAACATCAAAGTCATATGAACCACTTGTCCTATTTATATTTGTAGACATTGCAAATTGGTACATCAACAAAAAGTAGAAAAAAACATCAAATAGTGGAAGATTTAGTGGTAGAGAACGTAATAGCCAATGTGGCCAAAGATGTACATAGCGGGGTAGGTTGAACGAGTACACATAGGGGAGCAAGGTCACATGAAAAGATAATAGTTTCTCTACCAAGGTTAACACCAATGATGCTACTACTATTGCTTTCAAGGGATGGAGGCTAGGATTGCAGTACATGCTATTCAAGACAAGTCACATGGCTAGCACTTTTAGGTTTCATTGTGCATTTATAAGCACGTGCATTATGATACAACCTTACACATGCATTGCATTTATGCCCCACCTCAGCTAGGGTGGCTATGTAGTAGTGCCCTAAAAAAATCTAGAACACAAAAAAATTTAGGGTGGGGGAAGCTAGGGGTTGTGTAAGCTTGTAGTAGTGGACCAACATGAAAAAGAGATTCTTGGCACACCAGCATGTAGAAGAGATCCTTAGCATACAAATCCATGATGATGTATGACTTAATGTCAAATGTTTTAGTTTTCTAAGTGATGCTATTGAGCACCAAAAAGGCATTCTAAACACCATGATCATGCTAGTTCACAATGTAAGGGCTATCCTACACCTATTTCATTAGTGATATGTCATAGAGTAGGCTTGCAGTATGTGTATGTGTTGTGCATTAGAGTAGTCAGAGATCTTGATTACTTGAAGTTGATGCATGGTGAGGTTTTGGACCTCATACATGGTTTCATAGGTGCTAAAGTAGCTTGTATTTGTTGGTAAGGTTGGCTCTATCATGCAAACACTCCATTTCATCCTCCATTTCCATTTCAATGAAGATGGTGATAGTGGTAATGGTAACAATGATAGTAACCACAAGAGAAACTTCTTCCACAACTTGATCCCATTGCAACCATGTTATAACATATAAGTTGTGGATGCTTCCATTATTCTTTGGTGGGTCATATCTAATGAGTGTCACTTGCTTTCACATCAATACATTAGTATTCACCTTAACTTTAAGTTTCAAAAGATAATTAATTTAGTTGGCTAGGGGCTACAAGGTAGTTGTTTTTTTTTTCATTTTTTATAATTTGTTTGTTTTTTATTATTTTATATTGAATAAAAGTATAAATATTATTAGTTAGTAATGAGTGGTGGTAGTCCCTACACCAAACCATATGAATCACAAGGGTTCATGCATGATTGGGTCGAATTCCATGGACTTATATACCTAAGTTGATGATATTTCTAAACAATGAATTGTATAGTTATAAGTTATCTTTGCAATTCACAATTGTATTTATTTATGTGTGTGGTTATGTATAATTGAGACATACAATATTTATTTTTATATTTTTAAATTATTTTTCTCCTATTTGCGAGGTGATTTAATGAAGATTTAATAATTGAATTAATTAACTAATTAACTACTTCATTAACTAATTATCCTAATGTGAAGTATCTATTCTCACTTGCTATACACATCTTGAACCTATATTAACACTACTAGGTTACCAAGTATATACTACTAGGTGCACCAAGCATCCATTGCTAGGACTACTAAGCATTAATATGTTATGATCGAAGTGGTCATACTCACATGCTTATGAATAATAACATTAGTTACTTAAGAATAGGTAAGTAATTACATATAAAGTAATTGTGAAAAAGTAGCATTAGGATAATCTAAGTGCTGCAATGCATAGAGAAAATATTGATTTTATTATTATCCATGCAAATGTATCTAAGTACATATGCACTTGCATAAAATATCATACAATCTCTTTAATCCATATGGCAAGTACTTAGAGTGAAAATATTCTAACTCCTATGAGAAGAAACTATAAGAATTCAGCTAAGGTTAGGATTGAAAAGTGTCATAAATGTAAGGGATATGCAAATTTATATAAGCAATGACTGTGTAAGTATTGATGTACCTATGTTAACACATCCTAGCATGCATCGACAAGGGTACTTGTGTTAACCTCACAACTAACTAAAAACTTATCCTCAAGTGAACCAATTGGGATAGAGTTTCTTACAAAATTAGGGAAGAATGGAATTTATTGGTAGATAGACTAACTAACTAACTCTAAGTATTGAATTGTATAGTTTTACAAAAATGAGTGTACTTTTACATGAAAATTAAACACTTATATAAAATTTTAGCAGGAACCTGTTGAATGGATAAAGAAATGATGAATTCTCAAACTATGCTTGGAGGTGGAGGCTCCTATGGTTCAAATAATCCTTCATCTCATCTTGGTGTTGTTGTTGGTTAAGGTTATCCTATTGTTTCCACTACTGCTACTAAAAGTTTGAAAGCATCCAGAAGTGCTTTCATCAATTTCTCCTTGCTTCATTGGTTGTAGACGATCTAGGTGACTCTATCAGTATGGGCTAGTGCAGGGATATTTCATAGGCAAGGCATCGAAGAAAACATTTCTTTCATGTTGATAAACTAGGTTGCAAATTTCTTATGTTCAATGTCAAACATTTTTACAAGGTTCTATAGCTCTTATTAGTTGATCATCCTCTTTGCTAGGATCTTAACGATAGATTATTAGTTAGTAAATTTGGTTTTGAAAACTTCAAGCGTCATGTTGGCTATCACTAGCTTTTTTTTTGTCTGTTTATGGAGGCTAAACTCTCCCTCATAGATGAGGTAGGAGTTAGTGACCTTATTCTCTAGTTCAAACCTTAGCCTCCCCATTGTCAAGATTTCCAATTTTACATATCAAAGGTTGGCAAGCTTCATGTACTCTATGATCTCCTTGATTTGCAACTCCTTTAGGTCAATTTCTACTTTATTTTATACATCAATCCATCAAAGATGAGCTACCATACATTACCTCTTTCTTAGAATTGCTGGAGGGCCTCTTTCATCTTCACTTTGCTAATTTTATTTTTGTTTCATTGACTTCCTTAAGTAACCCAACATGATTCATGTAATTATTTCTCACTCTTTCAAATTTTAGGATCTCATTCTTCTGGGAGACTACTTCAATTGTAGTTTTCTAGTGAAGAGTATAAAGCTTCTCCATAGAGAGATTTCTATTCTTAGCTACCAACCTCCTCAAGACCAAGTTCACCTTGGCAAGTTTCTCTTGCTACTAGAAGATATACTTAACTAGTTGGTCCATCTATTGCTTAGTATTTCATAAGCATTTTTCTTAATGAGGACCAAGTTCTCCTTGCAAACTTGCAACAAGTCCTTATTAGTGTTGTTGGTCATGTCCTCTAACATGGACATGTTGAAGATCACAATTTCTTTTGCATTATCAGCCTCTTAATATTTTTGTTGAAGAAGTTACAAAGCTTTATCCCATGTTAGCTTTAACTAGATAATGATAGGGTTAAAGAGATGGGCTCTCAACTCAACAACTTTGGTAAGCATTCGTTGATCAATCATGGTGGCCTCCTTAAGTTGTGCACTGCAAACTAGTAATTTACCTTTTTTCTTGAGCAAGTGTGATTGGTTTATAGTGATTTCATCTAAAAGATCAAAGATCTCCAAAAATAGTTTCTTGGCTCCCATAAGTGTTGGGTAGCACCCATTCGACCACTTCCTACCCTGCAGTTGCATGGATGCATTCCATGGTAGCAATGTCTAGTATTGATATTGTAGGAGCATTAAGGACCTTAGCTACTCTATCAACCATCACCTCCACCACTATCTCTTGGTCCTTCTGTTGGATCACCAGGACCATCACCTCCTTACCTTCCTTCAACATGATTGAGAAACTCACAACATTTCCTAAAATCTTAGGAAATGGTTACCTAGAAATGAACACTTTGATCTCCTTGGCACTTGGATTAGGCCTTATGAATGCCTTATTCCTCTGCATAAAGAATATTAAGGCCATTTCACTATCCATCCAACTAATGATTCTTGATACCTTGTTTAGATTACTCATGGCTAGATGGTAAAAGGATGACTCTCTACCACCTACAGATTCCTGTTATTGCTACAAGTGCTATTCTTGAATTTTCTTGTGGTGTTCTATACCTGTGAACATTTTTGATGTGGGTTTTAGAGTTGCATGTGATGGTGGTGATGGTTTCTCCTGTTTTTGTAGCTTGGCTACTACCTTATCTTTCATCAAATCTTGCCAAGATGTAGTAAGAACGTGTCAGACCATATCATTTGAGTAGAATGTTATCCCCTTCTCCCCTTTTGCATAGCTTGCAAATCAAACAGGGGAAGAGGAGTGTCTTCCTATCCTTTTCATTCTCCTTTAAGCATTTTTTAGTCTCTAGGAAGCTAAGTTGGTGTAGGATGACTAGGAATTTCCTACTTAAAACTATGCATGCCCTAGTGAAGAAGCCTATCACCTTACTCAACCTCACCATTGGATTTAGGTGATAGGTTGCAATCTTAAAATAATCACTCTTTACCTCTATAAGGGCATCATACTCCTTATGGTCCATCTTGTAGCATTGTTGGATTCATTTTGTCTTTGGCTTTGGGTTCACTTGTGTCAAGATTTTTGCAAGTTTTATCCTAATATTAGGTAAATGAAGGACTTCTACTATGACTTTAATTGAATAAGAGATGATGATGTCCTTTATTTTCACTAATGCATCTCCTTGTCAATTGTTCCAAAATAGGTACATCTCCCTTATGTAGCATTCTCTATTGTTAGAAAGAATGGACCACAAGGGAGACCCTTGCAAGTGTGTGCTAACCTCTTTTGATACTAGTTTCAAGAAGTGTCCATATTTAACTATTGTAGGATGGAACTTTAGACCTCCTTGATCCTTATCCATTCCAAGCAAGCCTCTGTGAGAGTGACCTCCAAGTTAGGCCTTGGCCTATGAGCCTTGTCCTACCTAGATTGGCCCATTTCTATAGTTGGAATCTACCTAACATTTTCCACTTCAAGTTCCTCTTGAAGAGGTCCAATATCATGTATGACCTCAACTACTTATTCTTGGAGTTGTGGTTATTACTATTATTGGCTCCTTCCTCCTTAGGGTCACTTTTCCCTTGGTTGTGATGGCCCTCCATCTTGCAGTCCTCATTTTGATGCCATCTATGATCATAGACATAATCCATGATTACCTCTTTTATCCATAATCTTTTAGTCATTTGATACCATTTTTTGTTAGATTAGGTTATGTTAATTGGTGAGGTGTATTATTTTAATATTATTTTATTTCTAACTATCAAATTTTATTTATGGTGACTAACCATGGGGAGTTAGAAAATGTTTGAAAATTTTTCTGAGGAAAAACCAAAGATTTATGTTCCCCACGATGTAAAGAATACCTTAAATAGCTCAAGGATCAAAGAATGGGTGAAAATGGATGAAAGGTTTGAAAGTTAGAAGGCTTAGAAGATTCTTTAGCTCTTTAAATTACAAAAGATCCTTTGATACTTCTAAGAAATGGTGAAAATGAGCTAAGTATCACACATATATAGATACTTTTTATACCACATCAACAGGGCTATGTTGACTCATCCTACTACATTGATGGGGTTGTGTCAATGTAGCTATTCTTAGCAATTTTTCTTGTTAGGAATCAAAGGAATTTAGGAAAAGTTTTAGAATGAAAAAAGAGCCAAATGGAAGACAAAAACATGGAGAAGGATGGAAACAACATGAAAGAGTATAAGTTTAGCCTAGAAAAAGTAATTTGATTGGATTGGAACAAAGTTATGATGTTAAATAATGCAAAACTTTATGTTTTAATGCTATCAGGATAATTGATTGAGCAAGAGACCTATGGTAGGAAATTTAACTTAAGTTATACCAAAAGGATGTAAGTGGATCCTTCCCAAAGTAGGCATAGGCCTATTATGCTCTTTCATGCCTTCATTATAAGGAGTTTATGGGTCCAAATGATGATGAATGGTTGGGTTAAGTTTAATTCTAGACCCATGAAGTAATTTTCTTAGGGTTATGCTCTCTAGAAATAATACTAAATAATTGACTAGGATATGAGACAATGAGGTGGTAGAACATGAGATGAAAGAATGATAGAGAGCAAATGAGGAGAGAGAGAACTAGCATCTTAGTCACATGTGATTCTTAGTGAAAATTGTGATTAAGATGATTTCATACTAGTCCGTTTCAAGTCTAGATTAAGCCCGTTCACTTTCAACAACCTTGCATTGACATACACCTACTCTACATCAATGAAAATTTTATGGCAACCCTAGAAGATAATCACAACTCTAAGAGAAGAAGAAAAAAAAAGAAGGATGTAGAGATGACATTAGTTAGAGGGGTACCTTCAAGCATGGGTAACCTGTATTTCCAACCATATAACTAGTGCTTATAGCCCATTATTAAGTCTATGGAACGTGCTTTGAATTTTGATATTTTTTTTTTGTTTTTTGCACAAGAACTACATCATGCAAAGACATGATTCCTTTTATGGTTGAGAGTAGGAGTGATGATATGCTATTGAAGTTTCATAGAACTTAAGAACAATGTTGAGAGAAATCATATCAAGTATCCTTGAGGTCACATCCTTTTTCATTTCTAGTTGGTCCTTTCCTAGTTCATTGGGTATTAAGATCATTAATTACTTTTAAGTTGTAATGTGAAAGAACCTTCATGCTTCTAGGATACTGATTTCTTATGAAACAGATGGAATGGATGGATTTCATGAACTCATTGCTTGATACCACTTGAAAATTGATAGATTGTTAGTAGAGAACATAATCCAAAAAAAATTAGCATTTTAGTTAATCAATTATAATAGTGATAGCTTTCTTTAAATAAGTTTCCATATTCATAGTAGCAATAACAAAATTAAAGACTTCCAATAAAACTAAATGAAATTAATAAATGCAAAAAGAAAAGAAAAAATATACAAATAATTAGGAAAATGAAAAACATATAAAGAATAGTGTAAAAAAAAGGTGAAAAATAGCTTAGCCTCATCAAGTTGTTAGTATGGATGGCCATCTCTCCGATGACTATGTTGAGAGGAGGAGATTCGAAAAATGGAGTGAGCTTATCTTAGCACAGAGGTTTTAGTGTTATTAGTTACTTTGGGTTCTAAGAATGGCTTAACTTATTGTATGTTAACCAATAGACATTTTTGAGGGAATGATTGATGGTAGATTATCATCACTTTGGAAGAGAAAGCTGAATGAATGATGTAAGGTCCTTCCCATAATGTTTGAAACTTATTGCATTGAGGCACACATATGGGATTCTAGTAAAGAACCTTATTGTCATGTTGGAATTTAATTATTATCCATGCATCATGATGTTGTTTAAAGTGTGCCTTATGTAATTAATTCATCATTAGGGCTATTTATAGGTTCTCATCTAGCATATTAAGTGACATTAGTCATTTGTTTGTGCTAGATTAATGTCAAGGTAAAGCTCATAGGTTGTTGTAAGTGTATAGAGTTCAGCTTGGATTGGAAGTTTTGGTAACTTTCTATACACTAACTCATAGGGGGAGTAGCATATAGGAAGCTTTCAAATTGAACAATATGGCCAAAGAGAATCATTAATTTTTATGCTTCAGTCCCTTCATATCTACTGATTGTTCTTGTTAGAATCATAGCAATCTCCCTATTCGTAACCTCATCTTGACCATTGACTTGGGGCTAATAGGGGGTTGGAGGTTTATGCTACATCTTCTAGCACAGCATTAGCTTTTGAAAAGCATACCATGTAAAGTGAGGTTCATTATTAGCAATGAGTGCTCTAGGCACATCAAAACTATTTACCATGTTGTTGTACAAACTAGGCTACAGTGGTGGATGTACAATTTGATAGTACTACAGCTTTAATCCATTTGGTGTAGTAGTCAATAGTAACAATAATATAAGCCTTTTCATTTGACATAAGAGTGATGGATTCCATGAATTCAATGTTCCAGAGGTTGAAAGGCTCTAATGATTGGATTCACTATTGGGACCTTTCCATTTATATTGTCATTCTTCCATCTTTTTAACATTGTTCACATGAACAAGGGAAATGGAAAGCATCCTTGAAGATCGCTGGATAGAAACATCCTACCATGGAGATCTTCATAGCCATTATTCTTATGTAGTGGGCTTTGCAAGAATCCACATGACAATCTTGAAGGATGTGCAGCTGATTGACATCAGGTACACACCATTGAACTAGGCCATTAACATAAACTTTATAGAGGTTACCTTGGCTTTCCATCTAGTGCTTGATCTGATGAAGAAGTGATTATTTCTTCTTGTTATTCCATTTAGTTGGGATCTCCTATGTGAGAAGATACTAGAGGAACTCATCATACTATTTAGTACCCATGGGTTCTTGAACTTTACTAGATTTGGCACAGAGGAGTTCATTTGAAAAATAATTAGATAAAGCCTTCTCATCCTCCTTGATATCCCATCGTAACCAAGAAAAATGATCAATGACTAAGTTCTTGGTTCCTTTTCTATCCACCATGGTAAGGTCAAACTCCTATAAAATTACTAGCCACCATATGATACACACACTAACTGCTAGCTTGTTCATTATGAAATGGATGGCACTATGATTAGTATGCATAAAAACTTAGTATTCAAGCTCATAGTGCATGAATTTTTCTAACACATACACCATCACCATGAGCTCCTTCTCAATGATGATGTAATTTAGTTGTGCACTCACCATGCTTCTACTTGTACAATGGATTTAATATGGATGTCTTGGTCATCTAATTATGTAAGCACCACCCCCAATGCATAGTTAAATGTATTCATCATTATGTAGAATGGTTTGGACTAGTTTGTAGCTCATAGGATAAGAGTTTCTATGAGTTTGTGCTTTAACTATTTGAATGCTTATCTGCATTCTTTAGTCTCGTTGAAATGTGCATCCTTCTTTGTAAGCTTTACTAGAAATTTGAAAAATTTGGAGAAATTTTTTATGAAGCACTTGTAGTAACTAGTATGAGTAAGGAATGACCTTGTATCTTTTACAATTTGTAGTTGCCTAGTAATTCTTTGGATAACTCATACTTTCTTTGAGTCCACCTGAATCCCTTTTCCTAAAATTTAGTGCCCTAAGAATATACCCTCTTGGACCTATGCATTCTTCTTTATAAGCTCCATTAGTAGTTTGGAAATTTTGGAGAAATTCTTGATAAAGCGCGTATAATAACCAATATGACCAAGGAATGACCTTATACCTTTTAAAGTTTGTTGTTTTCTAGTGATTCCGTGGATGACCCATACTTTCTTTGGGTCCATCTCAATCCCTTTTCTTGAAATTTGGTGTCCTAGGACTATGCCCTCTTGGACAATCAAATGAATTTTCTACAAGTTGAGTTGTAGGTTTGTCTCCACTTTGCACTTTAACACTTTCTCTAAATGGTGTAAGACTTCAAAGTTGGTACCATAGGTGGAGAATTTATCCATAAAGACTTCCACACAACTACTAATTTGTTACTGAAAAATACAAAGTATTAGGTGCTAGAAAGTTACAGGGGCATTATAAAGACCAAAAAACATCTTCTTATATGCAAAAGTCATCCAGGGACTTGTGAAGGCTGTTTTGGCGTAATCCTCTAATGCTATTTGAATTTGGTTATAACCATTATAACCATCCAAAGAACTGTAGCATTTGTGCGCTAATATTATATGTAGCACCTAGTTCACAAATAGTAATGGAAAATGATCTTTAAATGTTATCATGTTCAAGAGTCTACAATCTATATAGACTCTCCATTTCCCTTCTTTCTTTTGTACAATCATGAGTGGGCTCACCTACTCTATCTACTACAAGATAGATGAAACTTGCCGTAAGAAGTTGTTTCACTTTCTCCTTAATAACATGCTTAAGCTTTGGATTCAGTATCCTCTATAGTTATCTCCTTAGTTTGATTAAGGGATCTATATAGATCCAATGTTGGCATATCCATGGATCTATCCTTTTCAACTCATGATATGAACATGCAAAGACTATTGGCCATTTATTCACTATTTTCAGCAGTTTCTTTCTCTATTCTTGGGCAAGATTGGCATTGATTAGAACCAGCTTACCATTATTGAGAAAAGCATATTCTAATGTTGTTGGTAAAGACTTAAGGTCAAGGGGCTTTTGCTTGAATTATCAAGGATTTCCAACTCCTCCCAATTCATCTCTCTATTTATGTGAAAGGGTTGGTCATGGATCTCCTCCATTCCATCCATGTTTTCTATGCAAGGAGTTGTGAGGAGGTCTACTGGTTCCATGCATATTATTGATTCACATTGATTTTCTAATGTCATTCATGAAAAACCTTCCTATTTTATGGTTATTACATACCAGAACCTTTGAATATTGGATGCCTCGGCACACTTATTATATGTTGTGACGAATGTATGTTTCATAGCCCATATCCTTTGCATGTAATGACACCCTATGTCATTGTCTGCGATGCATGGAATTCACTTCTTCTTGAGATTTTTAAACTTATTTTCCTTAGATATTTTAAAGAAAAATATTTGGTCCTCATCTTAGCATCAATGGTACTGAGCCAAGCCCTTCCCATGATAATATGAACGTTTCCCTTGTAATTATCTACATGGATCACCAAAAAAATCTATTAGGTCTAACCTATCACAAATGATAGTCATAATGTCCTCCACCAATCCTAGAGGAATAGTGATGGACTAATCCACAATCTCTAACTTGATGTTGCTATTCTTAAGTGAAGGTAGCTTCTAAGTCTTATACATCTCTTAAAAATCAAGTTCACCCTAGAATAAAGAGCTAGTACAGCCTTGCATGGATTGTTCCCTGCAATCTACAAATAAATTAGGGGACTCCCAAGATTAGATCATTTTCTATGAAGGTGGCATACCTTCATCCAATTTATGACTATGTGGATCAACATGATGATATGAACATTAGAGAAATTTTGGTTTGAAGGATGCTCGAGGGTAATTCCAGAAGTAGTTAATGTTGGTAGCCATAGATGTCTATGAAGGTTTTGGTGAACTATTTGGCTTAAAGAAGGTCATCTTTGGAGGCTTGTGCTCTTAGCCACTTGCATGATCATTTAATTGTAAGTTCATTAACCTCATGGTATTTTGTTGTTATGGCTATGGTGGAATTTCCCCTTGCATAGGTGGTGTCGGTGGCAATGGAGTGATGTTAAATGGTCTAAGGTGAGATGATGGATATGAAGGAGGATAAGTAGAGGAAGACTTAGTTTGCAAAATGGGAGTTCAATGATATTTTGAAGGGTAGTAGTGATGAGAGAAGAAACTATGGCTTTTAGAGCCATGAGGAGATACAAACTACTGGGCATAATATCCATAAGAAGCCAGCTATCAATAAGGATATTGTTGCCTCGGTGGTGGAATCCCCCACAATTGTGGATTTTTCCATTATTGATATTGCTCCGAAGGTTGAGGTGGTACTCCACTTGCATAATACTACGTTAAATGGAATTGCTACTTGTACTTGCCCTCTTTTTAGCTCCTCTTCTTCCTTTTTCACCTAATCAATCAGCCTTTGGATCTAATAGGCTCTCATCTCCAAAAATCTCCCTTGGGTATAAACTCCAAGAATTTTCCTAGTTTTATTCCAAAGCTATTCATAATGTGGAAAAGTTGCTTCCTTTGAGAAAATCCATGACCCATGCATTACTATAAGAGGGAGTAGCACCTACTCAAGCTTCATCCAAGGATTCATGATTATGTTGCTTCCATCCTTGGATTTGTTTCTTCAAGTTGGACACTTGGGAGTATATGTGGTACTTACATTAAATGTCTCTAGCATCCTACTCTACCTACAAATGAATTCTAGTTCCAAGGACCAGTACCAACTTTTTGCCTCTTTGATGAGTGTCTTTAGAAACAATTTTGCCTTCTTCCACTTATTCTTAATGTTTTATAAGATACAAGCATCATGGGAGGCTTGTAAATGATGCTGACGATTAACATTATATCCCCATTGAAACTTAGGGATATTATTCATATCTAGCCATTTAATCTTGCTATCCTTTTGATACCTGATGGGGATTTGAACTGCTTCTCAAATATTAAGCATGTTCCTAGTAGCCAAAAATGGTTCATCATAGTTTTTGTATTCATGGTGGCCCCTATCATGGCCATGCCTCCTATGATGAAACCTAGTGTGCCTTTATTCCTAGTGATGCTCCTCTTCCTCTTATGGTTTTCTATGCTCCTAATAGTCATCAACATGATGAAGTTTCCTATTATCTCCCTCTTGGTTCTAATCACTCTTCCTTCTATCTTGGCCATTGCTCCTCCTATCAGAATTAGATGATGAGGAGAATGGTGAAGGTGGAGAACTAGGATAATGATGCCTACTAGTCTTTCTATGATCATTTTCTTGATCTTTCTTCTTATCTATTTCTTTCTCCTTGTTCTCAAAAGAATGAATAGGAGATCCATCTTTTGATGTTTTTTGGACCTTGGACTTTGTCCTTCCGTTGCCAAAGTTCTTCAAAGTTAATTGCAACAATTGGTGAAGGGTATCATTCTTAATAGAAGAAGAAGAATTAGTATATTGAGAGAGCCTTGAGAAGAAAGTAGGATTTTATTTCTATAATAGCAGAAACAATGGTGTTGGGATCCTCTTATCCTTGGAGGCTTCATAACCTACCTTCATTTCTTTATCTTTCTTGAGTTGTGCTTCTATGGGCTAATAGTCTCTAGAGGTATAGTCTATTACCTCATACTTTGGCCCTATTGATTTAATGCCCAACCTCATGAGTTAGACCATGAGCATGGCAGGAATAAATTGATTGGGTAACACAATGTTGTCTTTCATGTTCCTCCAATGTAATTGCTCATCTTGATGGAAGATGAAGGTGAAATCTAGATAGTAAGGATCTAGATGAGTATAGAATATGCTTAGTTGCTACTGCTTCTCACTAGTAGTCCTTTAATTCTTATCCTACTATTTATTCAAATTTTCAACTTGCAATGGAGATTCATTCCTATGAGAAGAAGCTATCTTAGTAATGTGTGAAAAATGTGCCTTGAAATAATTTTCTTACTGTTGTTTTGTATGATAGATAACTTGTTATATTTCCCTTACAACAATTTTATATGGATTGACTATTTAACAATATTTAGCATACTTTCCTAAACTAATTCTTAGGTAACTACACCAATTATGAGTACTAAGTAGTCTATATACCCAATCATATGAATCACAAGCATTCACATACAATCTTGTTGAATTCTGTGAACTTATTTAACTAAGTTGCTGATATTCCTAAATAGTGAATTGTATAGTTGTAAGTCGTTGTCTTCCTAATCCACACTTGTATTTATCTGTGTATGGTTAAGTACAGTTTAGGCTTAAGACATTTATTTCTATATTTATTTTTATGATTTTTCTCCTATTTTCTAAGTGGTTGAATGAAAATTTAATAATTGAATTAATTAACTAATTAACTACTACATTAATTTACTATCCTAACAGGGAGTATTTGTTTCCACTTACCATACATATCCTAAACCTATATTAATACTACTGGGTTACTAAGTGTAAACTACTAGGTATACCAAGTGATGAAGTGTCTTTGGTTGACTACGTCGACAGGATCTTGTCAACATAGGATTTCCCATGTTGATGTGTACTCATGAGTGTGGCATCCTAGTAGGTTTATAAATACAACATTCCAGCTATGTTAATGGGGGTTAGAAATTTAGTTACTAATGAAATTCTTGTAGTTTATTTCCATAACAGATAGAATAATTCTCTAAGTGCCCATAGTAGGAGTCAAGGAGTGTACAGGTCATTATTTGAGCACTGTTGTAGCACCAAAGTGTGTACAATAATAAAGATGGGCTTTTTGATAAACCTTATAGCACTTGGACTAGCTTAATGATTTATTTATGCATTTATTGTTTTCATTAATTAAATAATTAATTATGCTAGAACGATTAAGACTTTAAGTAATTAATTAAGCTAAACAGACTAGCACACATAAGTACAATACGTATAACACTTGGTAATCCCAATAGTGCTTAATGCTTGGTTGCCTAGCAGTGTTGTACGTATTTAGGATGTGTATAGAAAGTGGGACTAGATGCTTACATTAGGATAGTTAGTTATTAATTAGGAATTAAATTATTTAATTAATTTATTTGCAATCTATTACCAAACTTAGATGAAAAAAATATAAAATAATAAAAATCATGTGCCTCAATTAGACTTAATCATACAATTGAGCCTCATAAATATAATTAGGAAGACAATGATCGTTTCATGATTAGATTCACCTTCTAAATTGAATCCTATGTATGAGAACATGAGGAATCCATGGAATTTGACCAGATCATGTGTGAATGCCTTAGTGATTCATATCATTGGGTGTCAGGGTACCTCACTACTCATCACCAAGTATCCACTATTGGGACTACCAAGCATTAATATGTTATGCTTGAAGTGCTTGAACTTATGTGCTCATGCAATGCTTGGGGCTTGAACATAAATTAACATCCTACCATCCCAAAGCCAATGGTCAAGAAGAGGTTACTAACAGAGAGATTACAAAGTTCTTAATGAGAATTATTAGCAACTATAGGAGAGACTGGAGCACAAAACTCAATGATGCCCTTTGGGCCTATCGCTCAACATGAAAACTCCCTATAGGCTACTCCCCTTATGAGCTGGTGTATAGGAAACTACCAACACTTTCTATTCAATCTGAGCTTTGTATACTTTTAATAGCCTATGACCTGAATCTTGACCAAAGTTTAGCATAAAGAGAATGATTGATCAACCTTAACATGCTAGATGAAAATCGATTAATGGCCTTGTCCTTGAATGAAGTGCACAAGGCATTCAGTAAGCAATGACATGACCTAATACTAAGAAAAGCCAAATTTCAATGTGGAGATAAGGTCCTCTACTCGAACCCAACACAAGTTCCACAATGACCTAAATTTCAAACATTGTGGGAGGGGCCTTATATAATTGATGAAACCTTTCCTTTTGGGGCCATGATAATCTACAAACTTGAAAGCCTACATAAGAAATAGCTTATCAACATTCAACAAATAAAACCTTTCCACAATCCCAAGCAAGCCAGTGTAATGAATACCTCATCAAATGAACAACCTCACCTAATCTTTTGGATCTCTTCCTTCTAAGTCATGGGGAAGATGGTCATCCATGCTAACCATTTACGTGGCTCCTCAATTTTTCTATTTTTTATTTTGTTTTATTTTATACATTTTTGTTTTACACTTTATTTATTTTACACCTTTTTTAAATACCTTTTTCCTATTTTACACCATTTTTTGTTTTACACCATCATTGGTATGTTTGATTTTTTTTAATATTTTACACTTTATTGTATAATTTTCTTTATTTTTTGTATGATTTTCTAAATTTATGTTAATAAAGTATTTTGTGCCAACAAGACATAGTGGTGCTATATTTGTTGTTAATAGTGGTTTGTACTTATTATTTTTAGTTGCTAATATATGGTTTCTATTTTTGAATTTTGGTACTGATAACTAAGACATGGTTTCTTTTTCATGGAATAGGCAATAAGTCCATGACATCCACCCATCCACAAACTTTATGGTTTTTCTTGTTTTGGAGGTATAAGGTTCCTTTTCATTAAATAAAACTTTAAATAAACTTGTGACTTTGGTAATTTCTGGACTTGGAAAGGATTGAAGGGTTTGAATAGGGTGTGACTTCAAGGAAACTCAATACTCTCTGTACCCTTCTACTTACTTGGATGCATGATTATTTTCATGGATTTCTTACTATTTCATGTCAACCAGTAATAAGAAGTTGAATAAGTCTTTGCATGGTGTGGTTCCCATAAAAAACAAAAAAAAAATAAAAAATGATGATTATTTGAATTCAAAACACATCCCTTAAATAGAATAATGAGCTATAAGCACTAGTTATAGGACTAGAAAGACATTTTACTCATGCTTGAAGGTCCCCTCTAACTAAAGCCCTTTCTTACTTCTTGCTTCTCTTTTCTTCTCTATAAGGAACAATGTTGGTTTATGGGAGCACTCTTGTGTCTCAACGGGATCGATTGGTCTTAGAGTGGCTATGTGAAGTCACTGAACATGGTTGGTTTTGGTTTGGACTAAGGATGGATTTTATTAGGTCATTTAATGACAAAATTCATAAGGGACTTCATGTGACCTTAGTTGGGAACTTCATTCCACTTTCTCTCTCATCCATCTATGCTTTCCATGACTCACCTCACTGCTAATGTCCATGTCTTTGTTTAATGTCTTGGTTTGACATGCCTAAAATTTTAGGTAGATTCTTCTAAGTTTTGGTACTTAACTTTCATAACCATTAATCATGTATGGGACCCACAGACTCCTTGGGTTGAAGTTATGCAACGGCAAGAAGGACATGTGCCTACTATGAGGAGGATCCACTTACATATTTCTCTATTGGGTTAGTTAAGTACCTCATCCTTAGACATTCTCATAATCCAAACCTTCATGCTCCTTGTCCAATGCATCCCAATGTGTGCTCCATAAGACAATTTCTTCAAAGAACACATTCTTCATCCAATTTTTCAATTTTTGAGCTTTCAAAGACCCTCTTCGATGGTTCCATCAAATTATTGGCTTTTTTTGGAACTCCATGAACCCCACTTTCATAAGAAAAATCTATGTATTTTTTAAGAAATTCAAGTTGAAAATTTTTTTTACACCCTTCATAAATGGGTACCCATTGATAGACCCCTATGTATATGAAACCTCATATATAGGACCCCATTGATGTAGTCAAAAAATAGTGTATATATACACACATCCAAAGTTATAATTTTTTACATTTTCTTTTAAATGCTAGAGTAGTTTTTGTAGTTTTCAAAGGCCAAAACCTTCTAGAATCCATATCTTCCTAACTGTTTGTCCAAATCACTCCATTATTCAACTTTGAAGCTATCAGCGGTAAGCTCTTAGTCATGAGGGCCATAAACTTGAAGTTTTTGATAGAAAATTTTTCTAAAATATTTCTAACTCTAACAAAGGTTTAACAAAGAAACCAACATGAGAACATCAAATTACAAAAGTTAAACCCTTTCAACTAGCTCTAATAATAATTTGAACTTAAAATTGATAAAATAATAATAAAATAACCATTTTACCATGGTATAACCTTAGCCTTAGTGTAACTAACTAATGAGATGAGGTATTAAAACATTATAAGTTACACATTATATATACTAATCCTTAGATGTGTTGTGTCCACAAATGGCACCAAAGGGGAAGCACATAGAGGAAGGAGGATCATCACAGCTATGGCACAAATGACCATGAATAAGAAGGGATTAAGAATAGGCCCAAGAAGAACAAGTTGCAACCCATGCTACAGGACATCTTAGGAAGGATTCTGAATTGGACTATGTTCATTAGATTCTAGAACAAGCAGTAGCGACAGAGCAATTTCACTAGGATGAGGCACTAGCTCCACAAGCAAACCTTTATGTGACCTTGATAGAAGCCTACCTCAAGCACATCAAATCAAATGAGGTTTAGAAAATGATGCTCAAAGAGTTGAATTTTGGCTCTTTCTTGGAGAGGGCATCACAAGAAGTACAAGATCAACTAAAGACCTCTCCCATGTGGCCCATCATCACTTCCAGTGAGGAGTGGTACATGGGAGAGACATTCTTATTCTAGAATAACAAGGAGGCTAGTTCAATGGTCAAGATCAAGGACATTTCAATTTCCTACTTCGTAAGGCCATCTCAGAGGCACTTGGATTGCCAAAAAATAGGATGAATCTCACTGACATGCCAATACAGGTAGATCCTAGCATCAAGAAAGAATGGATACAATGGTGTTATGGCATCAACCATAAGGAGTTTGATGTGCTCACACCAATGGAGAGAATGTACTACAAGATTGTGGCCTTTTACCTCAATCTAATGGTAAGGCTAAGAAAGATCACTACCTTCTCCTCCCATGCATATGCTACTCTAAGTAGTAGATTCCTTATCAACCTTCCACAACTAATCTATCTTGAGATAGAAAAGCGCTTCAAGGAGAACCAACATGGAAGGAAGGAACTCCCCTTTTCACGCCTCATTAGAAAACTATGTCATATGGGAGAAAAAACATACTATGCAAATGACGAAGTCTGATGTGCTCCATATGTTAATTGGATGGAGATGATGAAGGATAGAGTTCCTACAAAAGTCATCCAAGAAGAGTAGCAACCACCACCTCCACCATCCACTCAGTAATTAGTGCTAGATATCACTGCAACTTCTCAATGGTTGTGCAGATCTCAAGAATGGTTCTTGAGTGAGCAAGAGTAATAAGTAGGAAAAAGTGGTGGTAATTCATCTATGTAATGGTTAGTAATGAGTCACCTAAATGAAGTGGCTTGAATAGTTGGCTAGATGGAGAAAGGTGGATTAATCTTTTTAGCCCAAAGAATGTAGTTGCCCGCAAGACTGAATCCTAGCACTCGAGAGGTGATAATATCCTTCTTGAAACAACTACAATTCCTAGAAATATCTAGGAATGCCATTACTTTTTTAGTGTGCTTGGAGGAGGATGAGGAAGTAATAGTTTTGGTGATGCAATACTAGGGGAAGGAGACAGTAGTGGAGGTGGTTGCTGGTAGAATTATAGAAACTCTAAATGTACCTACAACATTTGTACCAGATGCCTCTATACTTAAAGATGTGTAGACATCCAAAATGATAGTAAGATATAAGTCAAGCATAGTACAACATGAACAATTGCTGGATCAACTTGTAGGAATTGGGTAATTGATTCCAAACATCTTTGACCTTCTAGATAACATAACTACAACCCAATCAGAGTTGCTGGAAGTAAGGGGCAAGAACATCATTTTGGAGGGCCAACTCAAAATAGCCAAAGAGCTAAATAAATACTTGGCTATGGAGGTTTCTGAACTAAGAGCTTAGATTGTTGACCCTACATTTCTTCACCCAACACTAACAAAGGATGAAGCTCTTGAATAGCTTCATACAAGATTGAAAGGGGTTAAGGGTGCAATGAAGATGACAGTGTTCTATAGATCCTTGGTAGACTCCACTTATCATAAAATTCATAAGGTCTTGAATTAGACCCGTTAGGATAATGTACAATTGACCATAGAAAATCATTGCCTGTGAAATGTTGATGCACAAAAATAGTAGATGACAGATTTCATCCATCAACAACAAGAGTAGCTAGCCAAAGTAAACATTGAGTTAAGGAGATTAGTAGTAGAAAATAGAAATATCTCCATGGAGAATATTTATGCTCTTCACCAAAAGACTACAATCAAAGTAGTTGCATGGAAATTAGAGGCTCTCAAATTTGAGAGAGTCAAAAATCACTACAGAGATTAGGTCAGTCTAAAGAAAGAAGTTAATGAAAAAAACACATCTAGTTGGTGAAGCTGAAAGTAAATGAGACCCTCTAGTAACTCTAGCAAGGAAGAGTGGTATGGAAACCTATCATTGATGGGATAGATACCTACAACAAAGCAGAGATCCACGTGAAGGAGTTGCAGATTAAGGAGATGATAGAATACATGAAGCTCATTAATCTCCAATATGCAAATCTGGCTATGGTAACTACCAAATGGCCATGGTCTAAATTGGAGAAACAAGTGGCTAACTCATACTTGTTATACAAGGTAGATTTCAAGCGCCACAAGAACACAAAGTAGAATCTTGTAGTGGAAAACGTGAAACTTGAGGTTCTCAAGGTGAAGAACACTAATCAAAGATCAACTATCAAGAACCTGGCTAAGAGGATGAATGACTACCAAGAGCTACAAAATGCACTCAAGGCATTTGATATTGAATGCAAGCAATTTGCTACCTAGTTTTGCAATGTCAAGGAGCTATTCCTAGTAATGCCCTATCCATGGGATATCCCCATTCTAGTCCACATTGGTGATGTTGTGTGGATTGTGAATGATCCTTGGAGCAAGGAGGATAAGATAAAGGCATTGTTGGATGCCTTTTACCTTCCATTGGAAGTGGCAACTATAGAAGGACAGCCACAACCACCTCAACCATTGCATGCACTCGAAGCAAAAGAAGGTCCTTCAGAACCTTAGGAACCTCCACTACCTAGAAACATTTGATCTTTTTAACCATCTTCATTTCATCAAAGGATGTGTTGTCCAATTTTATTCAATCATGTTATAATGTTCAATTTTATGTCATGAACACCACAATTTTGTAATCAATGTTAATTTATACACTCAAGCACTTAGTTTTGTTATGTTATGTTAGTTTTGTTGTGTCATGTGTTAGTTAATAATTCCATACCTTTCCAATTTTGTAAAGAACTTGAGGATGAATTTTTATTTAGTCATGGGGGTATGATGAAGTGTCTTTGGTTAGATACATTGAGGAGATGCTGTTGACATGACCTCATTAATGGGATCTTGTCAACATAGGTTTTCCCACGTTGACGTGTACCTATTGACGTGGCACCCTAGGAGGTTTATAAATATGACATCCTAGCCATGTTAATGGGGGTTAGAATTTTTGTTGCTGGTAGAATTCTTGTAGTTTGTTTCCAAAAGAGATAGAATAATTTTCTAAGTGCTTGCAAAAGAAGTTGAGTATATGGGTCTTTATTCAAGCACTGTTGTACCTGAGCACCATGGTGTGTGTGGCAATAAAGACGAGTGCTATGATAAACCTTGCAGCATTTGGACTACCTTAATGATTTATTTATGAATTTATTATTTTCATTAATCAGGATAGAATGATTAAGACTTTAAATACTTAATTAAGCTAAATAGACTAGCACACATAAGTACAATCACTTCGAGCATACGTATTACACTTGGTAAGCCCAGTAGCTCTTAACTCTTGGTCATCCAATAGTGTTTTATGTGTTTAGGATTGTATGAATAGTTAGTTATTAATTAGAAATTAAATTAGTTAATCAATTTATTCTCAATCTATTACCAACCTTAGGTGAACAAAATATACAATAATAAAAATCATGTGTTTCAATTACACTTAACCATACAACTGAGCCTCACAAGTGTAGTCGGGAAGACAATAATCTTTCCATAATTAGATTTACCTTCTAGATTGAATCCTATGTATGAAAACACTAGGAATCCATAGAATTTGACTAAATCATGCTTAAATGCCTTAGTGATTCATATGGTTAGACGTAGGAGTACCTCACCGCTTGTCACCAAGTATCCACTATTGGGACTACCAAACATTAATATGTTATGCTTGAAGTGGTCAAACTCATGTGCTTATGAATAATAATAACATTAATTAATTAAGAATAGGAAAGTAATTGCATGTAAAGTAAATTGTGAAAAAGTAGAATTAGGCTAATCTAAGTATTGAAATGGACAGAAGAAATCTTGATTTTATTGCCATCCATACAACTATGTCTAGGAAAATGAAATGTTTTACAATCTCTTCAATCCATACTATGGGCATTCAAAAAGAAAGTATTCTAACTTTCATGAGAAGAAACTGAAAGATTTCAACTATGGCTAAGATCAAAAGGTATCATAAATGTGAGGGGTGTGTATATTTATATAGGCAATGACTACATCAGCATCAACATACCTATGTCAATGCATCCTAGCATGCGTCAACGAGGATACGTTGATGGGATGCATCAATGGGCATGTGTTAACATAGCTTGTCTTATTGATGGTTCATCAGTTACCCTTTATAAACATAACTTAGTGATTGATGTTGATGGGTAGCTAATTGAGATTTAAGAATTTCAAATACCAATATCAAGGTTAAGGATTCAACCTTAAGTATTTAACTTCTAAAATTGAAGTAAATTTTTACTTGTAAAAATTTTAAAATTTTAATTTAATTAAGACATATCTTATAAATTTTTTTTGAAACTTCAATATTTCTCAAACTGAAGTCTAATCAAGATAAAATTAGTACTGTTGGATTCATTTCAATGAGTACTATGCATTGGATATGATTTAATGCATATGTCTTTATCATTTCATCTCAATTATGATGTAGACCTATCTTCCTACAAGTATAAGCTAGCCAAATACTAATGAGAAGGTTAGTAAAATAAAAGACCTCACTATTGTTCAACAAGAATTAGTTTCCCTACCAACTCCTTATTAAAAATCCCTACTAATTAAATATGTTAACACTTATTATGGGTAGCTTGACTTCTTTATGTTCACCAATGATTAGAACTTAGAGAAGGCTATGCAATATCAAGTTGTTGGGGTTTTGACTTTCTAAGGAAGATATAACTTAATACTAAGGTAATTCCCTAACTTGGGATCTACTAGTTTTGAATCTTAGACAACTAAGGAACAGTATAATATTACTATAATAAGGGTGATGAGTGTCAAAGTGTTGCGTTGATAGGCCCCCATTGATGTGGCCTCATTGACGAGCCCTGTTTACGTGGGGTTGCCCCATTGATAGGGCCATGTTGATGTAGCATCTACTATGTCTACGAGGTCCCGTTAACATATCCCTAGAGCAAAAAATATAAATATGAGCTCCCATATGTGTTTATAGGAACTCAATTGATAGTAGTAGACAAAATCTTGTGGTTTTTACATTTGAAAATTAGAATATTTTCTTGAGTGCCCATAGTAGGAGTCATTGAGTGTATAGATCTTTATTTAAGCATTGTTATACTTAAGCATGATAGTGTGTATGGCACTAAAGAAGAGCTATTTGATAAACCTTGTAGCATTCTAGATAGTTTAGATATTTATTCATGCCTGTAATACTTTTAGTTATTTATTTAATGTTTTCCAATAATTAAGCTAATTAAGTAATTAAGCAAGATAAGCTAGATAGATTAAATACATAAGGATGATCACTTTGAGTGTAACACGTATTTGCTTAGTAATCCTAGCAGCGTTATTGCTTAGTGTGCCCAATAGCATAGCTCTTGGTAACCCAGTAGTGGATACATGGGTTCAAGACATGTACAGAAAGTGGGATTGGATGCTTGTGTTAGGACTAGTTAGAGATTAGTTAAATAGTTTGATTAGATTAGTTCTCAATTTACTTCATCTCTCTCTTTAAGTACCAAAACCATAAAACATAAAATGATAAAAATCGTATGCCTCGATTACACTTAATCCTACCTTTATACTTCACAAGTATAATTGGGAAGATAATGAACAACCATTAGGGCAAGGTTCACTTCCTAGAAGACTAGTGTATCAGAAACTAGAGAGTCTGCAAAATTCAACTAGATCACATGTGAACACTTCGTGATTTGTATGGTTGAACAAAGGGGTACCTTGATCACTCATTATTGACACCATTATCAAGGACTTTGTTTGTTAAACATGTGCTATCTAGGTTTAGTGAATATTATTAATATCATTGGATGAACCCCAAGGTTGATATCATTCCCAAATAATATAACTACAAAAGCACATTGATATCTTAGTTGTTTTGCAAAATGACTTCTTCTTCTCATAGAAAAAATGATACGAAACCACCAATATCACAAGAGTGCAAGTCATATATACTCATCTAGATGAGTATGTGCCTAATTTCACCTTCATCCTACATCAGGATGAGCAATTGCGATGGCATGATATGGAAGGAAACATTGTATTATCCTTTGATCAATCTGTGCCAAGGATGCTGCTTCAAACTTTGAAGAAATTAGGCATCTTGGATCTTCTAGAGGAATATGTTATGAATGGTTATGACACTTAGGACTACCATCCCACTCAAACATCATGCAGGCAAGATCAACATTAGGATAGGCATCACAAGGATGTGAAGGGGAAATGATTCACAAATCCCTTGTTCTTGCTGAACCAAGATGACAAAGAGGACCTTTCTTCTGAGGGCTCTCAACAAGAAGATTCTTTACCCTTTGTTACTAGTGATGAGGGTGTGGCCTTGAATCCGTAGTCTATAATCAACAATTTGAGTTCAGGAAAAGATGGCAATCAAGGAAAGGGGTCGAACAAGGATCACAATGATAGAAAAAATAATGAAAATGGTCATGACAGTTGAAGGGATATTGGTAGATATCATGGTAGAGGCAATCCTCTTCCCTCTTTCCCCTCTTCATCTAAATTTTCTTTTTCTTCCTCTTCTAATTTTTAAAGACATCACAGAAGGAACAACTGTAATGGAGGTGAGCAAAGGGGCAATAATACTAATCACCATGCCCATAATAATCAAAGCGGTAACATAGGACATCATCAGTGACAATGAAATATTGATGATGATGAGCCTTTGTTAATGACTCAAAGTATGCTTAACATTACAGAGGTAGTTAAGATTCCAACTAGGCATGTGAAGCATAGTCGGATCAAGCACTTAGACATAAACAATATCCCAATATTTTAGGGGGGGATATAACTCTAATCTACAAACACATCTACAAGCTTTTCACAATGCCTATGCCTTGTAGAATATTGAAAATGATTAGCAAAAACTAAATCTCTTCCCCAGAACACTCATCAAAGAAGTTGAAAGTTGGTACTAGTCCTTGGAGCTAAAATCCATTTGCAAATGGAGTACCATGATAAAACTATTTAATGACAAATACCAAATGTACTCTAGAGTGTCCAAATTGAGAAGGCAAATCCAAGGCTAAAAATAGGAAACACATGAACCCTTGGATGTCACCATGTGCAAATATTATTCTCTCTTACACCAATGCCTTGACCATGATTATTCTTAAAGAGAATAACTCCACCACATCATAGATGGGCTTAGAGCAAAAACCAAAAGAACTCTTGGGGTTTATGCCCAAGGGTGATTGGCTAAACTAAGAGCTCATTAGATACAAAGGTTGATAGAGCAGGTTGCAAAAGAAGAAGGTGAGTTACAAAAAAGAAAAAGTGCAGAAGAATATAATAGAAACCCTTCCATAAAAAAAGGGAAGGTCCAATTTTGTGACAAGGAGGAGTCACCACTCAATGAAGTGGTGAATAGGAAAACCTTGCCCATCCAAAAATCTATTTCTAATATTTTGACAAAGGTTGATAAATTATGGAATACCTTGGATGAAAAATTCCAAGCTGCTATGAAGATTGTTGAAGAATCCAAATAGAAAATAGTGATCATAACTGTAGAAGGTAGAAAGAAGCTGAACATACCTACCAGAGAGGTAAGGCCAAAGATATTGTAGTAGAAAAATTTGTAGAGACAGACTCTGATGATGATGATGTTGGTTGTGACATTTGTCAATATAAACATCCTAAGAGATGTTGCCCTATGATGTCACACTTACAAGAGTTTAGGGTGTACACATTGAATCCTTGATTAGCATGAAGGCAAGCACCTAGACAATTGCCTTATCCTCAAGCCAATCCAAGGCAATTCCACTAGCAACAATAAGCTTACTACCAAAGTGAAGCTCCACCACAACCATATGAAAAATATCAACAATGGCACCAATCACAGTCATGGAAAATGCCATCGCCAAGACAAGAGTACCCTTATAGGCAACCAGATTCATACAGGTACTATGTTTAGCAACCTATCTCTCCATGAAGTTGAGTTAGCCATGCCTCGTTCCAACATCACTATTATCATTTAGAGTATCATCAAACTAATTCACCATTTACTTGAGAGGAACATTGATATCCATACCACCCTCTACATCCATCTATACACATCCCTTTGCCCTCAACCTAGTTACCTCTTGTTCTATCCATGCAAGGTGAAATTCCCCCATAGTTGTAGCAACGAAATGCTATGAGGGTTGTACATTCACAACTGGCCTTCTAGCTAAGTGGTTTAGATAATTGATCCAAGAAATGATCCTTTTTCCAACTGAATAGTCCTTCCAAACCCTCATAACCTAATGTGGCTAGTCATCTTATATCTTCAACACCCTTATCCTCTACATTAAGCACATTCGAGTGCCCTTAAAAAAAAAAACACCTTCTCATATATGCACTTTGATGTTAACTCATGCTATTTTTGATTGGATCAAGGCTAGCAACCTTTCCACTAACAGATCTAACCTAAGAAGTCCTCTCATTTACTTACAGATTACTAGACATGAGCCATGCAAGGCTCTTTTTGATTCTAGTTCCAATGTCAATCTCATCTCTCATGACATGTACAAGGCCTAGAACCTACCACCTCTTAAGAAGAGTAACATTCATTTGAAATTGGTAGACTAGTCAATGATTATCCCTTTGGGATTAGTGGAGGATATTGTGACCACAGTTTGTGAGTGTTCCTACCTTGCTAATCTTCTGGTGATCAAGGTAGAAAACTACAAAGGGAACTTTTCCATCATTTTGGGATGTGCATGGTTAAGCAATGTTGATGCACGAATGGGCATTAGGGACCTTTCCTTGAAAATCTCCAAGGAAAATGAATTTGGATGATTAGAGAAGAAGTGTGTTCCATGCATCGCATACAATGATAATAGGTGCAATTGCATGTAGAAGATTTAGTCCATCAAGAGTACATTCATTAAAGGATGCAAAGAGTGTTCACATGAAATAGATATCTAAAGGTGCCTATATGCAGTAGCCATAAAACAGGAGGGCACCCAATGGTTGATAGCTGACTCTAATAGTAGTACACTATGCATGGAAAATACTGAGTGCCTAACATGCACCTATGTCAAAAGTAGTGATGAACTTGAGCAAGTTCATCACCAACTCTTTAAGGATGAAGAAGAAGATGATACTTGTTGGGGAGAGTTGTTAATCCCTGATAATTTCAAGTAGGAGCCCCTAGAGTTAAAAACTCTACCAACTAGCATGGAGTATGCATTTTTAAATAATGATTAGCTAATCATAATTAATGAAAATATTACTTCTGAACAAAAAGATTAGCTATTAATGATCGTCAACAAATGGCCAAAAGCCTTTTCTTGATCATATCCAAAATTGACTAGAATTGATCCAAAGATATGCTAACATCATATCTACATCGACCTAGCCATGAAGCTAAGAAATAGCTACAAAGGTGGATGAATCCAAAATTGAAGCAAATTATCAAGGAGAAAATAGAACAACTCCTCAAGGCAGGGTTTATCTATCCCATCATAGATAGTGAGTGGGTTAGCCCACTTGTAATTGTGCCAAAAAAAGGTGGCAAGTGACAGACCTACATTAACTTTCAATTGTTGAACATGACAATATTTAAAGATCATTTTCCATTGCCATTTGTGGATCAAGTATTGGACACTATCTCCAAGCATTGCTATTATAGCTTCTTGAATGGTTATAGTGGTTATAATCAAATCCAGATCATGCAAGAAGATCAAGCTAAGACAACATTCATGAGTCCCTGGGGGACTTTTACATATTGTAAGATGTCATTTGGTTTATGCAATGCCTTTGCAACATTTCAACACTTGGTCCTTAACATTTTTCAACAAAAGATTGGTAGCAAGATAGAAGTCTTTATGGATGACTTCTTTACTTATGGGGTTACATTTGAGCAAGCCCTAGATAACATAGAGTAGGTACTAAAAAGATGTATTGAAACAAACCTTAGGCTTAATTAGTAGAAAAGCCATTTAATGGTCTAGGAAGGCATAGTATTGGGGCATAGAATTACTCAGGCAAGGATTAAGGTAGACCCAAAAAGGACAAGGGTCATCCAAGAAATTACATGCCAACCAAAGAAAGTCAAAGATGTTTAATAATTCCTTGGACATACTAGCTACTATTAGTGATTTATAGAGAATTTCTCTAAGATCACAAAGTCATTGGTTGAGCTTACAAAGAAAGATGTTCCATTTGTCTAGACCAAGAAGTGCGAACATGCATTCCAACTACTCAAGGAAAAACTCATAGAAACTCCAATTCTACAGGCACCAGACTAGTCTAGACCATTTCATATAATGAAAGATGCATCTAATTATGCCTTGGGAGTAGTGCTTACATAGTTGGATGATAAGAAACTTGCATATTACATCCACTACACAAGCTAAACCATTGTAGGTGCATAGTTAAATTACACCACAACTGAGAATGGACTAATGAAAAGGGTGTATGCTCTTGAAAATTTTAAGTACTATGTGCTTAGTGACAAAGTGTTTATGCACATAGATCATAGTGCTATCCACTGCTTGATGAATAAGCCAATGGTGAATCCTTGTATCATATGGTGACTCGTTATCTTACAGAAATTTGATCTCACAATGGTAGATCGGAAAAGAACTGAGAATGTGGTTGCTGACCACCTCTCTTGGTTAAGATGGGATAATAAAGAGGAGAAGAGTCCACTCTCTAATTAATTTCATGATGAACTTCTCTTTACAGGAGAAATAAATGACTAAGTTTCCCCTAACCTAAAATGGTATAATGGAATCCTCACTTACCTTCTCACTCAGGAGATGCCGCAAGATCTAGACTTTAGAAAGAAACAACAATTTCTTCACTAGGCAAAGTGCTTTATGAATACCAACAGACACCTTTACAAGGTGTGTATCAATGGCCTAGTTGGTGTGTCCTTGATATAGATCAATTACACATTTTCTAAGATGCTCACAAAGGCCCTTGTAGAGGTCACTATGTAGGGAGACACATAGCTATAAATATTTTGATGGCAAGATACTATTGGCCGACAATATTTAGGGATGTCCACCAATTTGTTTGATTTTGTGAATGTTGTCAACAAGATGGTGAGATGATCGCTCAAATGGAGGATCCTCAATAGTGGATTCAACCACTGGAGCCCTTTGACATATGTGGCATAGGCTTCATGGGTCTCATTACACCCATGTCCAATGGAAAGGCATACATCATCATTGTAGTAAACTATTGAACTAAATGGGTAGAAGTAATAGCTATTACTGATTGTACATCATCCATTCCTAGTAGATTTGTATAACATGTTGTAAAGGTTTGGGGTGCCACATGCACTAATTTCTGATAATGGAACTTATTTTATAGGTGCCACCTTTTGAAAATTAATGCAATACTTGGGGGTTGAACATAAATTAACAACACCCTATCACCCCCAAGCTGATAGTTAAAGTAGAGGTCACCATTAGGGAGATTATATAGATCCTAACAAGGACCATAAGCAAATATAGGAGCAATTGGAGCACAAAACTCAATGATTCCCTATGGGCCTACCACTCAAAATGGAAACTCCCTATTGGCTAGTTAACTTGTGAGCTGGTGTACAAAAAACTTCTAATGATCCCGATCCAATTCAAGCTCCATACACTCTTAATAGCCTATCACTTGGACCTTGACCTAAGCCTAGCATAAAGAAAAAGATTGATCAATCTAAATGTGCTAGATGAAAATCAATTAGTGGCTATATCTTTGAATAAAATGCACAAGGCATACAACAAACAATGTTATGACCTTAGAATATGGAAAGTAAAATTTCAACTAGGAGATAAGGTTCTCTATTAGAATCCCACACATGTACCTAAGAAAACTAAATTCCAAACATTATGGGAGGGATCTTATATAATTGATTTAACCTTTTCTTCTAGGGCCATGACCATATACAAACCTAAGAGTCTAGATAAAAAGCAATTGGTCAACATCCAATAAGTAAAGCTTTTCCATGAGCCCAAGTAAGCCAGTGCAACAATTACTTCAACAGATGGACAACCACACTCAACGTTTTGGATCTCCTCCTTCCAACTCAGTCACAGGGGAGATGGCCATCCTAACTAATCATTCATATGGCTCCTCAATTTTTCTATTTTTTATTTTCCATGTTTTTGATTTTTCAAGTTATTCACTTTACACCTTTTTGATTTTAAAATTTCTTCCTATTTTACACCATTTCTGTTTTACACCATCATTAGTACATTTGAATATTTCTTGGATATTTTAAACTTTATTATATATTTTACTTTGTTTTTTTTAAGTGTGATTTTCAAATTTTTTCTAATAAACATGCTTTGTGCTAACAGGACACAATGGTGCTATAGCTATTACTAATGGTGGTTTGTGCTTTATGTTTTTGGTTTGCTAATGTCTAGTTTCTATTTTTTTTAATTTTTGTACCAATGACTTAGTCATGGTTTCTTTTTCATGGAATAGGTAGTGAGTCCACCACATCCACACATTCACAAACTCTATGGTTTTCCTTGATTTGGAAGTTTGAGGTCCCTTTCATTAAATCAACTTTTAATAAATTTGTGACCTTAGTAGTTTCTAGAATTGGAAAAGATTCAAATGTTTCCACAAGGTGTGAATTCAAGGGGACTCAATAGTCTTTGTACTTTTCGACTTACTTGGGTGCTTGAGTGTTTTCAAGGACTTCTTACCATTCAATTTTGACCACTAATAGGAAGTTAAATAAAGTCTTTGCGTGGTGTGGTTTCCATCCAAAAATACAAAAAATAAAAAGTAAAAAATAAAAAAATGATAAAATAAAAAAAAAACATGATGGAAATTCAAAGCACACCCCTTAGACAAATAAATGAGCTACAAGAATTAGTTATGAAACTAGAAGGACATGTTACCCATGCTTGAAGGTCCCCTCTAACTAAGGCCCTCTCTCACTTTCTAGTTCTCTTTTCTTCTCTTCATGAAGTGGTGGTTATTTTGTGAAAGCACTCTTGTATCTCGAGGAGGTGGATCAGTGTTGGAGTGATGATGAGAAGTCACTGAAAGAAGTTGGTTTTGGTTTGGACTAAGGATGGATATTCTTCAGTCATTGTAAACATGAACTCCACAAGAGACTTATTATGACCTTAGTTTGGAATTCCATTCCACCTTCTTCCTCATCCATCTATGCTATCCATAGTTCACCTCATTGCTGGTGTCCATGTTCTTGACTCTATGTCTTGGTCTAATGTATTTGAATTCTTAGGTAGAATCTTTTGGGTTTTGGTCCTTAACTTCCATTAACCATTAATCACCTATGGGGTCCATAGACTTCTTAGGTTGAGATTATGCTAAGGGCAAACAAGGCATGTGCCTGCTATGGGAAGGATCCACTTGGATATCCCTTGGTTGGGTTCGTTAAGTACCTTATCCTTAGGCATTCTACAAGTCAGAATCTTTCATACACCCGTCTTTTGCATCACACCATGTGTTCCTTTATAAATTTTATTCAATAAAAGCATTCTTTGTCAAATTTTTCAATTTTTGAGCTTTCAAAGATCCTCTTCAATGATTTTATCATATTCTTGGCTCTTCTAGGATTCCATGGACCCCAATTTCTTTGAAATTTTTTTTGTATTTTTTAGGATATTCAAATTTCAAAATTTTTGCCTATGAGCCTCATATACGAGGCCCTGTCGATGAAGTAGACCCATATAGAAGGCCTTGTATATAGGGCCCCATCAATGTAAGGAAAAAATTCTATATATGTGTGTGACTGCACATTGAAAATTTTACATTTTCTTACGAATGCTAAGTGAGTTTGTCAAATTTTCAGAGCCTAGAACCTTCTACAGCCTATAACTTATAAATCATTTATCCAAATCACTCTGTTCTTTGACCCTACAACTACCAGATGTAAGCTCTTCATTGTGGGGAACATAAATGTGCTATTTTTGACATAAAAGTTTTTACAATTTTTCTAACTCCCACAAAGGTTTAACTAAAAAATCAACTATTAAACACTAAATTACAAGAGTTAAACTTTTCCAACAAGCTCTAGTGAAATCTATAATAAATAATTAATAAAATAATCAATTTGCCATGGTCCAACCTTAGCCAAACTGTAACTAACTAACAAGAGAAGGTATTCAAAAATTTAGAGTTACACATTATATCTACTAATCTATGGATGTGTTGTAACTGTAGATGGAACCAAAAGAAAAGTACACATAGGAAGTAGGATAATCTCAACTAAGGGAGAAATAGCCTAGAATGATAAAGGGCCAAGAATAACCCCAAGAAGAACTACTTGCAACCCATGCCATAAGTCCTCCTAGAGAAGAGGCAAAAGTGGAATCTATTTGATAAATTCTAGAACCAGCAACAACAAAACACTCCCATCGGGATGATGCACCAGTAGAATTAGCAAATCTTGAGGTGACCTTAATAGAGGCTTGTCTAAATTAGATCAGATTGAGGGGGGTGGGGTGTGTGCGACAGGTTGGTTCCAAAAATTAGTTCTTCAATAGTTAAAATTTGGCCCTTTCTTAGAGCATGCACCAAGAGAAGTGCAAGACTAGTTGAAGACCTCTCCCATGTGGCCAATCATGACTTCCACTGGAGAGTGGTACATGGGAGAGACATTCCTATTTTGGAATAACAAGTAACCCAAATCAATAATAAAAATCAAGGACATCTTAGTGTGCTACTCAGCATAGGCCATTGCTACAATGCTTAGGTTGCTAGAAATGGGGACAAGTCTTATTGTGATTCCAATGCATGCAGATCCCAGTAGCAAGAAAGAATGGATGCGATGGTGCTATGGCATTGACCGCAAGGATTTTGTCATGCTCACACCAACAAAGAGGATTCATTATAAGATTGTAGCCTTCCACCTCAATCCCATGGTGAGGATAGGAAAAATCACCACCCTCTTTGCTCAAGCATGCATCACTCTAAGTGGGAGATTCCTTGTTAACCTTCCACAGTTGATCTATTTAGAGATGGAGAAGTGATTTAAAGAAAATGAATGTGAAAGAAAGGCACTCCCCTTCCCATGCCTCATTAGGAAACTCTATTAAAGGGGAGGGATAGTTTGTTACATCAATGACACTATTAGAATTGTTCAAGCTACCAACTAGGTGAAAATGATGAAGGATAAGATGCCTACAACCACTATTTAAGAAGAGGATCAGTAATCAACGCCTCCACCTGCCACTTAGACAACTATGCTAGACATTGCTGCAACCATGCAATGGTTACATGAATACCAAGAATGTCTCTTGAGTGAACAAGAGCAATGAGCAAGCATGAGTGGTAGGGACCCATCTATATATAGACCAGCAATGAGTCACCTCAATGAGGTGGCTTGAACAATTAGCTTGATGGATGGAGGTGAATCCATTTTCTCAGCCTAAAGAATGCAACTACCTACAAGATCAAATCCAAGTGCTAGAGAGGTTATAGTATCTCTTGTAGAACAATGGTCACTCTCAGAAATCTTTGGGAACACTACAACCTTCTCAATTTTCTTGGAGGAGGGTGAGGAGGTGACTGTATTGGTGATGTAGCATCAAGTGTAGGAGACAGCAACAAAATTGGTTACTAATTGGATTACTAAAATGCTCAACACACCTACGGCATCTACACTAGATGTCACTGTAGATTTATGTAGAAACCACAAGCAAGAGAATAAATGCAGCACATCATGAAGAACTATTAGATCGATTGGTGGAAATTGGGCAACCACTTTCAGATGTCTTTGACCTTTCAAACAATATTACTACAACCCAATTGGAGCTCCTGGAGGCAAGGGGCAAGTAAATAATCTTTGAGGAGAAACTCAAAACAACCAAATAATTAAATGAAAGATTAGTTGTTGAAGTTGTTAAATTAAGAGCCCAGATTGTTAACCCCACATTTCTCAATTTGGCACTAATAAGAGACAAAGCTATGGAATATCTTCATAGCAAACTCAAAGGAGTTGAGGGTGCAAGGGAAATGACAGTGTTCTATCAATCCTTGGCAGAGGCCACTCAGCACCAAATTTAGAAGGCCCTGGATTAGACATGCCAGGAGAATGTACAATTGACTACAAAAAATCATCTCCTATAGAATGTTGATGAGGACAAGTAAAAATTAACTAATTTCATTCATCAACAACAAGAGCAACTAGCTAAAGCAAACATACAATTGAGAAGATTGGTAGTAGAAATCTCTCCATTAAGAAGGTTTGCACCCTTCTTCAAAAAACTACAATTGAGGTAGCCACCTAAAAATCAGAGGCTCTCAAATTTGAGAGAGTCAAGGACCATTACAAAACATGTCAGCCTACAGAAGGAAGTAAATGAGAAACACATCCAGTTGGTGAAGCTAAAAGTGAAAAAAAACCCTCTAATAACTCCAACAAAGAAAAGAATTGTGGCAACCCATCATTGATGGGATAGATGCCTATACAAATGTAGAAATTTGCATGAAGAAGTTGCAAATCAAGGAGATAATGGAGTACATGAAGCTCATCAATCTCTATTATGCAAATCTGGCCATGTTGATTCCAAATGGCCATAGTTAGAGCTCAAGAAATAAGTGACTAGCTCATACCTATTGTACAAGGCTGAGTTCAAGCATCACAAAGACACCAAGTAGAAGCTTGCAGTGGCAAATGATGAACTTAAAGTTCTCAAGGCATGACTAATTAATCAACGATCAACTACCGAGAACCTACCTAAGAGGATGAACAACTACAAGGAGCTATAGAACATAGTCAAGGTATTTGATATTGAATGCAAATAGTTCATTGCCTGGTTTGTTGATGTAAAGAAGATGTTTTGAATAACATCCTATTTGTGAGATATCCCCATTGTAGCCCACATTGATGATGCCATGTGAACTGTGAATGATCCCCAGAGTAAGGAGGAGAAGATGAAGGCATTATTGGATGCCTTTTTTCTTCCACCAAAGGTTGCAACTATAATAGGATAGCCACAACCACCTCAGTTACCGCACATGCCCAAAGCCAGTGAAGGTCCTTTAGAACCTCAAGAGCCACCACCATCTAGGACTATTTGATCTTCTCCACCTTCTTCATGCCATTAGAGGAAGTGTTGTCCAATTTTGTGTAGTTATTTCATGGTGTTCAATCGTGTGTCATGAACACCACAATTTTTTGTAATGTGTTGATTTATATGCTCGGGCACTCAATTTTTTCATGTCAGTTTGTTTTGTTAAGAGTTAGCCAATAATTCCATACCTTTCCAATTTTGTAAAGGAACTCAAGGACAAGTCTTCATTTAGTCATGGGGGTATGATGAGTGTCAAAGTGTTGTGTTGATAGGCCCCTGTTAACATAGCCTAATTGATGGGGCCACGTGGATGGGCCCTCATTGATGTGGCCTCTTCTATGGGGTTGTGTTGACGTAGCATCTACTATGTCTATGTGGCCCCATTGATGCAACCCTAGAGCAAAAACTATAAATATGAGCTCCCAACCATGTTTATGGACATTCAATTATTGTAGTAGCCAAATTCTTGCAGTTTTTACATTTGAAAGTTAGAATATTTTTCCAAGTGCTCGCAATAGGAGTCATTGAGTGTACGGATCTTTATTTGAGCATTGTTGTACCTGATCATGACAATGTATATGGTAATAAAGATGGGGTTCTTGATAAAACTTGTAGCATTCTAGATAGTTTAGATATTTAATCATGCATTTATTCCTTTTAGTTATTTATTTAATGTTATCCAGTGATTAAGAATTAAGCTAATTAAGTAATTAAGTGAGATAAGCTTGATAGATTAAATACATAAGTATGACTGCTTCAAGCATAACCCATATTTGCTAGGTAATTCCAGTAGTGTTATTGCTTAGTGCACCTAGTAGCGTAACGCTTGGTAACCCAACAGTGGATATGTGGGTTCGAGACATGTATGAAAGATGGGATTAGATGCTTATGTTAGGACTAGTTATAGATTAGTTAAATAGTTTGATTAGATTACTTCTCAATTTACTTCATCTCTCTCTTTAAGCACCAAAACCATAAAACATAAAATGATAAAAATCATATGCCTCGATTACACTTAACCATACCTTTGTACTTCATAAGTGTAATTGGGAAGACAACGAATGACCATTAAGGAAAGGCTCACTTCTTAGAAGACTATTGTACCAAAAACTAGAGAGTCCATGGAATTCGACCCGATTGCATATGAACACTTCGTGATTAGTATGGTTGGGCATAGAGGTACCTCAATTTCTTATCAGTCAATAATCCCATGCCTTTCCAATTTTGTAAAGGAACTTGAGGATGAGTTTTCATTCAGTCATGGGGGTATGATGAGTGTCAAATTATTGCATCAATGGACCCCTATTAACATGGCTTGTTGATAAGGCCCCATTTACATGGTGTTGCCCCATCGATGGGGCCATGTCAACGTAGCATCCGCTATGTCTACAAGGCTCCATCGATGTAGCCCTAGAGCAAAAACTATAAATATGAGCTTCTAGATATGTTTATGGGCATTTAATTGATAGCACTGGCCAAAATCTTACAGTTTTTACATTTCAAAGTTAGATTATTTTCTTGAGAGCCCACAATAGGAGTCATTGAGTGTATAGATCTTTATTCGAGCATTGTTGTACTTGATCACAACAGTGTGTATGGCAATAAAGATAAGCTTCTTGATCAACTTTGCAACATTCTAGATAGTTTAGATATTTATTCATGAATTTAATGCTTTCAATTATTTATTTAATGTTTTCCAGTAATTAAGTTAATTAAGTAGTTAAGTAAGATAAGCTAGATAGATTAAATACATAAGTACAACTGCTTCAAGTGTAACATGTATTTGCTTGGTAAACCTAGCAACATTATTGCTTGGTGTGCCTAGTAGTGTAGTGCTTGGTAACCCAACAGTGGATACGTGGGTTTAGGACGTGTACAGAAAGTGGGACCAGATGCTTGTGTTAGGACCAGTTAGAGATTAGTTAAATAGTTCAATTAGATTAGTTCTCAATTTACTTCATCTCTCTCTTTAAGTACCCAAACCATAAAACATAAAATGATAAAAATCATATGTCTCGATTACACTTAATCATACCTTTGTACTTCACAAGTGTAATTGGCAAGACAATAAATGACCATTAGGGTAAGGTTCACTTCCTAGAAGACTAGTGTATCAGAAACTAGAGAGTCCACAAAATTCAACTGAATCGCACATGAACGCTTCGTCGACTACTCATTAAAGGTAAGAGTTACTTGAAATGATGTTACTCTTATCTTATTAAAGTCTTATATAGTTGATATACCTTTAGATTTTATCATATCAATAAAAGTTAATGAAAAGACCTCTTTTTCATTAACATGGCTCATCTTAGATATGATGCATAACTGACAATGGTTTCTAGTTCACTCTAAATCATGAATTGTGGTTCATTGTTGGATTGTAGTTAGTCCTTAATTCTAATTGGCCCTAGATCATGGTTTGTTCTAATAACAATTATAACATCCCATTCTTCAAGGTCATGGAAAATGTCAAATATGTGTAACATTTAACATTATGTGTAATAAATAAGATAGGAAAAATGCATAAGGGAAAAGGAAACTTTATTAATGTAAATATAATGTATCTAGGTCATGCTCTAAGGGTTTCTTGGGATTATCTTCCTTTGACATTTGTTCTTTAGAGGTAATACAACACTGCCACCATGGTTAGACTTATACTTGTACAAAAGGAATGGGTTATCTTGCTTTACTTGGTACCCATTAATTGTCATTATTGGTTCCAGAACTCTATGTTGGTACAAAATGTAATTCCTAAGTAGAATATCCCAAGTCGAACCTTGAAAGGTTACCTCAAGAGACATTACCATTATTACATTGTGCTCTTTCAAGTCTTAATACAACTTGCCCTTCTGGATCTTATTATAATAATTATATCATTTATTATAAAGTGATATCATGTTTGTTACATAATGGCTTCATTTGGAAATGGGGATGTGACACCTTTTATTAGAAACCATCCATTTGAATTACTCATATCTAGGAGATGAAGCTAGATAGGGATACCCTCTCAAAATAGGAGTATAAACCATAACCTAGGCTTATGTAATCTTTCTAGATTTGCATAAATTTCCTATTTTTCTTCTTTTGTGTTTTTATTTCTAGATTTCTCTTAGATCAAGCTATTGATCTTATGTTTTCACATAGGGTTAGAACCACTAGGAGATCTCAACTAGATTAGAAATTTCATTACAGTGTATTGTTTTTAGATAAGAAAATTTATTACAATGCTTCTTGATTTAGGTTTTGCTTCATAATATTTAAGCACATTTTAGTTTTTGGATGATGCATTAATGAAAACATATTTTAGAATTGCACATTTTAGGAATATAAGTTTGGATTTGAATAAAGTTGAATATTATTTATTTTATTTTTCATTTTAGGGATGTTCACCTTGAATTGTATTTTGAGTTAAAATATCAAATTAGCTTTTTAGATTAAAACTAAGAGAAAAAGAAAAAATCCAACACATAAAACCTGATGCAAGAAATTTGATTTGGAACTTGATTTGACAACCTTTGATTTGGTTGAAACTTATTAGTTAGCATTTGAAATTATATCAAAACTTAAGGTTTAACTTTGAAACTCAGTTTTGAGAGAGAATAGAAAATAATTTAGTTAATTATGTTTTCTTTACCAACCTAGGTTTAGTTTATTTAATTATATTAAGTTACTAATGTTTGGTATTTTATGGTTACTTATGAGATTTCATTTTTTGATAAGTAAACCTATTTTATGGTGCTTATGCAGGTTACTTATTTTGATAAGTATCTTTTAGTTTATTGGAGCTAGCACAAAGGGAGTGGTCATTTACTTTTAAGGGAATTCTAAGGAGTCCTATAATGATTCACAATCTACAATAGTAAAGTATTTTGGCTATGGTAATTAATTACACTCAAAAGAAAGAAAGATTAAGCATGATGTGCCTCTTATTAGACTATAGAAATCAAGGTGATATTTTGATGTACCTTCATACTCAATATATGAAACATAAATATAAGTCCTAGAAGTATCTTACATTTTTTTAATTTTAATTTTATTTGAATAAAATCTTATTGTGAACAACGAATACACATCTGAACTTATCATATTTGAAAATAAGAGTGGGTACTAGCCTCCTAAAATTGCAATTGGATGGTGGTAAAATTTCATTTGGATATTGTTTGGTATTCTTTATTTTGCTATTTTGGTTTATTTATTTTATCTTAATATTTTGTATGAAGTAGCAAACCCTTGTGCTTAGCTTTCCAACTATCCAATATTTCATTCTAAAATTCCTTAGGGAGTATTCGTAATTTATGTTTACTACTTAATCACATGAACTAACTTTCCCCTTTGGATTTACCTCCTAGGTAATACACATGGTAGTGGAGATGAGATAGCTAACTAGTAGGATGCTTAGATTAGATTTTTATTAGTTTAACACATTCTGGGATTTTATGTAGTTTCTATGTCATAATATTCAACTTAAATTATTTGTACTTTTTAGTATTCTTTAGTTGGCACATGTGTGTATGTACTTACCTATCTTTGGTGCAAATCATGTTTTTACATTTGGTTGTTTACTAATGTTTTTTAAGTTTGAAGTCATGACTCAACATTTATCATAACATTTTAGATCTTGATTTGGATGATTAATCTATATTATTAAAAGTCTTATGCCACTATTAAATTTATTTTATATTTATTTTGTTGTAATTAATTTCTTGATTATTGATTTATTTTTGTTTGCATAAGCATTAGAATCATGTGAACTATTATTGCTTAGTGAACAAGATAGATTTTTACATGCAAAGGACTGCTAGTATTTTTATATGAAATGTTTTATTTTATTTTCCTTTTTACACTTATTTTTATAGATTCTTACTACATTGTTAGTCATTATGTTGGCATCCTTACCATTTTTATTAAGTTGTAGTTTTTATTTTTATTTGTACCTAATGCCTTTTTAGCCTAAGCCTACATTAGGGGTACTAGACTTTGCATATTCAACATTAAAGGGAAAGATTCAATGGAAGAGTAGAGGCTTAAAGATCTACCACCATAAGGATACATTAAGACTTATTATCAATAGATTTTTGAAGATGTTTGGAAGATTTTCTAAATTTTAAGATTTGTGTCAAGTTAATTTTGTAATAAATGCTACTTAAGTGAATTTTATAATACAACACTATAGTTTTTGTAATCTCAAGTTAGTCAGTAGTTAATGTTAGTTAGTGTCACTTCTAAGATTTTGTAACAAACTCTGTATCATTTTGTAGGACTCAAATATGAGTTTTTAATCATTCATGGAGGTATGATAACTAATACAATTATTGTCTTCCATTGGCTATGACATTATAGATGTGACCTTGCAGCTCTTAATGTGAAGTTGCATATGTGATGTCTTAGTCCTCATAAATGCTTATAAATCTGATACATCTACTACATTTATAATACCTGTTGGTCATAGTTGTGGCTAGACTCTTGTAGTTCATTTTTGTAGCCTAGTAAATAGTCAACAAGTGCTTGCAACATGGAATTAAGTCTATTTTTAAAAATCTTATTCAAGTAAATTGTACCTAGACATAATTTATGAATGATAATAAAATTAAAAAAGATTTTCTTTTATTATAATATTTCAATTTAGCTTAGATCTACCCTTATTTGTCATTTATTTTTTATGCAATCTAGCTTAAAATTTACATTTTCATCATATGTTAATTTATTAGCAAAATGAACATAAATTAGCTTCTAGTATTAAAACATATTGGCTTAGTAATCTCAATGGTAATAGCTCTTGCTTTGCCTAGTAGCGATATTGCTCGATAATCCTAATGGTCTATGCACATATCTAGGACATGACAACAAGTTAGAGATAGGCCATAGGCTAGTCTAGGATTTGTTTTTCTTATTTAATAATTAGATTAATTAATAAATTTATATGTTTTTAATTAGTTTAATGATGGTCTACAACATTAATGATTATACTTCTTATCTAAACTAAATTGTAGGAAATATAAGAGTCACTACTTATCTAGGTAAGGGGACAATGACTTATGATCACCTAAACTAAACTAACACTAAAGCTAGTCCATCCATGGGTTATGATATAGTCTACTATGACACTTGTACATTGTATGGTTGGACATTGGGCATACTTACTACTCATTAAAAAGAAATTCAAAAGCTTTTCCCACTACATGAATTCAAAATATAGAGATACATACTATATGATATTGTAATTCTTGAAGCAAAAATAATGCTCTTAAAAGTTAAAATTATTTGTTAGTTTATAGTATACAATGATAATCTCTTTAAATTTCCATTGAATAACTATTTGTAAAAGGGGATGTTAGTAGTCTAAGATATAGGATAGTAAATGATGGTTTCATGGAGTTCTAGGGCTCAATAAATTGAATACTCAAAAGCTCATTTTTTATTCTAATATTAAGGAAATTCACAAAATGGTAAGACAAATGTTATTTTAAAAATTTTGGTAAAATGTGAAGGAAAAATAATATAGCTATTTCAATAGCATTAGGAAAAGCCTTAATTTGAATTGCTACTATTGTTCATCATTTGCGATGCATAATTAGTATAGCATAAATGGGATCTCATTATTAGAGAGTTGAAATAGATAAGGATCATAACCCAAAGGCTTAATGCTCATCTTACCAAGTGGGGTTGTGAGAGGATTGATGGATGAACAAAAGCCTAACCCAAATGTTACAACTTAAGAAACCATATTATTATCACTCCAAATGATGATCCCTAAAATTTATTATAAACAATAAATATGCATTGAAGATGAACATCATATTTTCCTATAATGTTTTACATTTGAATACACTAAATATAGGTGTTAGGTATGAAAAATGAAATACTAAAATTACAAATTGGCTATTTTGTTTCAAATATTTCTAACACTTAAATAATATAGTTTTCTTAATGATATCATTAAAACTCATAATAAGTATAGTACATTAGAATGCATCTTAACATTTTGCATCTATAATAAAACTATAAATGAGATATTGAATATTAGGATATTTTTTTTTAGGCTAAGATGGTAATTAGTAATATGGCTAGAATAATGCTAAAGGTTGGCATAGGGTGTTCATATTGAGCTTTGAAACTAGTACTTTTCTATCCATGGCATAGTAGTGCAAGCTAATAAACTAGCCAACAACCCATGCTACCAACTTTCATTGTCCCTAAGCTATAAGAAAGCATGCCTTGTTAGTGATTTGAAGGCTACTCCCCTCCTGAAATGTGGTCAGAAGGAATGTAGAGATCCTTCAGAATTTCATGCTATCTTGACCATCACCAATGAACTACATGGCTCTAATTCCTTGTGTGTTGCATCACAAGGATATGTAGGCTTACAAAGGATCTGTGGCTTTGATGCTCAAGCTATTGTCCTTCTCTATAGAGCAAGGCTTAGGGCTAGATGAGTTAGATTAGGAATACATCGTAGCTCTCTTAAGGAACAATGTTTCTACATATTTACCAGTACTCTCTATAAGTATGGTGTGTATTGCATTAGTTAGTCATTTATATGACCATAAAAGGATTTTCAAGATGTTCCTAACCCATAGCTAAATAGGTGACATATGTTGTGTACACTTATGTTATGCTTGTACATTATTGAGAACATTGAGGCATAGTCGACCTTGAGTTTGCTCTAGAACATTTAGCAACTTTGGGACTCTTGGTTAGTGCTGAGTGGTGCTTCCCAAAGTAGTGTCATTCCATAGGCTAACATAAAGTGCTCATACTAAGTTGTGAACCCAGTAGTGACCAACTAGCCAATGTCCCATGCTAACCAATAAGCACTATTTACCTAGTGGATAAGTTTACAAGTCCTAATAGTTTAATAAGTTATTGATGCATAGGTCATGTGTTCAAATTGTGAATTCATTTAACATTGAATTTAAAAATAGCAAGGTGTAATTTTTGAGGGTAAGGCATTAAAGATGCTATTGAGTTTAAAAATATTATAATGTAGTTTTATGAATTTAAAAATTTTGAAGGTAAGGTGTTAAAGTTGCTTGAAACAATGCTAATGACTCATGCTCAAACAATATTAGGACACATTACCTACCATTATTCAATGTTGTGAACGCCTTGATTCCATGAAAAAATTCAAAGGGATGGAATTTTCCAAGGGCTGAATTTTGAGAAACATTTATTGTTTAGGACATGACCTTGGATTCATATAACTATTATGTGGCTTTAAGCCATGAGCTAACACGTAGAAACAATTTCTTCATGTGACTTGAGCATCAACCATTTAGGAGTATGATGTTAGATTCATAAAACTATCATGTGAATTTAAGCCATAGAAACAAATTCTTTAAGCCATAGAAACAAATTCTCCATGTGACTTGAGGGTAAGGTAATTAAAGATGCTATTGAGTTTAAAAATATTATAATGTAGTTTTATGAATTTAAAAATTTTGAAGGTAAGGTGTTAAAGCTGGTTGAAACAATGCTAATGACTCATGCTCAAACAATATTAGGATACATTACCTACCATCACAGTAGAGGAAAGAGGGAAGGTGCTGGTAACTTTTTGGACACTACACATTATTCAATGTTGTGAATGCCTTGATTCCATGAAAAAATTCAAAGGGATGGAATTTTCAAGGGCTGAATTTTGAGAAACATTTACTGTTTAGGACATGACTTGGATTCATAGAACTATTATGTGACTTTAAGCCATGAGGTAACACGTAGAAACAATTTCTTCATGTTACTTGAGCATCAACCATTTAGGAGTATGACGTTAGATACATAAAACCATCATGTGAATTTAAGCCATAGAAACAAATTCTTTAAGCCACAGGAACAAATTCTCCATGTGACTTGAGTATCAATTCCTTAATATGACTAACTTCTTTAAGTTTGGAAACCACTGAAGGGAAAGTACGTGACAGGCAAGCAGTTTTGATATTTCAACTTTGGTTGGAAGTTGGAACCATCTTGTTATACGTACAGGCAGGCAGTTTTTATTTCAACTTTGGTTGGAAGTTGGAACCAACTTGTTATACGTACATCTTGCCGATGACAACAGATGGTTACGAACGAGATTCTCATGTGCACTGGCCTTGAATTAGAAGACATAAAATATAATTTAAGAAGAACTCGCTGGATAAATACAGCCAGTTTCCGTATAAGAAAATTGCAACTATAACCACCGTATCAATTATCTTTACTTTGAACCTATAAAATTTTCAATGTTCAAACTACTTGTAAAAGGAAGAAGATAAAACAGTGGACAGGTTGCTTTTGCTCTTAGTTTGTGGAAGTGGGCTTAATCGCCGATGCATGCCAAGAGGAAACAATATAGCGAATTCAAAATGAATCGTTATATAATAAATGTCTAGTTTTTTTTTTTAATAATTAACATGGTGGTGGTTGCTAATTTTAGATCATATTGAAGAAGTAAGATTCTATATTTAAATTTTTAATGTAAATAATTAAAAATTGAGGAAAAAGTAAATACTAACCTTGAATAATATAGGTTTTTTTTATGTTGCGGATTAAAATCTCACTCTTCCAATTTACCCCGATTTCTAAAACTTGTGACGATTTTCCGGTTTAATTTTTCAATCTATGCTTTTGCTACGACGAATTCCTGGCTTGGGCCTTGTGACCAACCAATCCTCCGTCCGTGTTATAACAGAAGCAGCTAGTATTGGAAGCACTCAATTCTTTAAGACCGTGACTCAGTGAGCAAAGATGAAGGATGTTATAACAATTTGAAGACGAAAATTGCACAGGTTACGCAACTGTCACAAAAACCGGGTGCTTACACAGAGAGAAGGAAAGCACCTTTGTAAAAGTTAGTGGGCAAGAACGCTTTGCAAAATAGATGACGTGAACATAGAGGATTTTTTTTTTTCTTTTGAAGCAAGGTGACTTCGGTTGGTAGCACAACCACTGGTCACGGTGTCTCGAAACCGAGCACTTACAGAGAGAAATATGGAAAGCACCTTTGTAAAATTTCTTGAGCAAGAATGTTTTGCAAAATAAATAATATGAATATAAAGTTCTCTTTTTTAAAGGTAAGTAGGGGTGGGTTGGTGGCACAAACCTTATCCATATAATATGTAGATGGTTGGTAGCACAACTCCGATCCATATAATATGTAGATGTGACCAACAAACAAAAAATGGTACTACTTTCACACCCAAAAAAACCCATAACCTCCCAATTGAGAGATGAGTGCCCTGGCCACTTACATCCAGAAGAACCCATCAGCTATTCTAACAATAGAAAATATTAAAAATGTTAAAAATATGAAAAAACATTAAATTAAAATAAAATTAGAAAAACACAAATGGAAACAAAATCTTTGAATATACTAAAAAGTAAAATGTTATTAAAAAGGATATTGCTAAATACATAGCTTAAATCACAAAAGCAGTCAATATAAGGAAAGGGGTTAACAAGCATAGACATAGGTTAGCTAATAAAAAATTAAGGGTTCAATGCATAAACATGAGGGGTAAGGAGAACCCACAAGCTTCCAACAGAGAAATGAATGTAGTGACTACATACCATACACCCCTAGATGTAATATAGAGATTTTTTTACTGTGCAAGTGTAAACTATCCTAAGTTAAGAGGGATGTTTTTCTGAATGTATGTGTTAAAAACCAGTTGCTGCAACTTCTATGTTGTTGGAATTAGATAGTTGCTAACCAATACTACACTTAATTTCTCTTCCTTAGTATTAGGATTGAACTCATGCCTTAACAACTCAATACACATATTAACCCCTAATTCAAAAATTTGATACACATATTAACCCCTAATTCAAAAATTTGAGAACAGTAATGTGACTAATTTTGAAAAACCCATATTCAGAATAGTTTGTACTTTGTAGTTAAATGAAATTAAGCTTTAAAAAAAAAACAACAACAACAACAAATGATAACAACCTGAGAGATGACTTTGTGGCGGAGGCTGCCAATGCCAACAACAGAGCCCTCGTCGAATGGGACGATGTGGTGGTGCCCGTGGGCGTGATCATCGTTGTGGGCATGCGGCGTCTTATCACCCATCATCATCATGAGGATGAGGAGGTTTGGAGGTGAGGTCTTATCATGCCAACAATCGCCAAAGCGGCAGGGAAACGCCCAGAGCCCCGGCTACGAGTCTATTATTTATGCATGTAAAGTGTCGATTAAAATTTTTGTTGGCTTTGTTAAATAAGTAAAATTCATATACTTGTCTTTTATGAATAAGTGGCCCATGAAAACATAGCATGTTAATGCAAGTATTTTTTTTAGCTCCTTGCATAGATGGCATAGAGTTATTGTGAAGTTGGTACTTGCTGGTTTTATCATGGACAAGAATAGAACATTGAGCACGATGACGATGATGTCTTAACTCCTTTTGTTAATTTAACTCCTTTTGTTAATTTTGTAGAGGCCAATCAACTTTTAACATAATTAAAAATTAGTTATGCATAAATTTGTTGCTTGAGTTTTACAATCTTGTGGTAATAAGGCATTACAGTTTTTATCCTTTGAACAGAAATAAGAACATTTTTAACAACTTTACTAACAAATGGTTTCTGTTTTTTAGCAAGTCCTCCTTTCTTGGATTTTTGATTTACCAGTTTTTTCCCTAAAGCTAAATTTTTTTATTGTATTACTTGTCTATAGTTTTAGTAGAAACCTAAATGCCCTCTAGTTTGACTTTTTTGATTTACCATTATTTAAAAAAAGTTTTTTCCCTAAAGCTAAATTTTTTTATTGTATTACTTGTCTATAGTTTTAGTAGAAACCTAAATGCCCTCTAATTTGATTTTTTTTGGTAAACAACATGAACTATAGAAAACAATTTGAGAATAATAGTACAAATAAAATGAAAAAAAAATTTACTTTGAAAGAGAATTCGGGATTTCAATGTGCAATTATATTAAAATAATTTTAATGAATTTTTTAAAGATGAATTTTTGGGTAATATTTTAGTAATTAGTTATCGCAGTGATGCGGTTACTTTCTTTATTGCAGCTATTCGTCCTAGGCTTTTGTAACTAATACGTAGGCCTGGTAAAATTTGAAGCATGCTTGTGAAAGGCGTTTTGCTTTTAAAATCAATTATAAATTATAAATTTTTAAAACATAAAATATATATTTCAGTTAACGATTTTGCATTGTAAAATGTATAAAATTCTTTTACGTGTTATATTTGCCTGTTTCCCTGTCCATTAAATTCTATCCGTGCTCGAATGGCTCTCAAGTAACACCCTGCAACTGTACAAATAACCATGAGCACGCACCCTGGGGGTGTAGCAAATGGATTCAAGATTTGGTCCCAATGATGACCCTTTTTAAGTTCAAGCTCTCTTTCATCAGTTTCATGTTCTGTAAGACTAACGACAGGACGATAGCAGAGGTTGTATATTCCCAAATCGCTGCCTTAGACTTAACTTTTCCTCTTGTTTTATCAATTTCCATATAATCACTTCTTATCCTTTCTAAGAATTCTGATTCTCAATGTTGTACGCATTAAGCACCTCAACTTTTTCTGCATTTAATTCGGCTTTCTTTGCTATAATTCGTCACACTCTGGACCAAATTATAAATAAGATTCGTCAATGGCGATAGCGATTACCATATTTTTTATGCATAAGCCATAGAAAGAAATGATGCTCTGCCTCATACGCACATGCATTCGTTTTTTTAAAGCAACAGCAGACTTATCATTAAGAAAACTGCTGGTGTACACGACTACTGCGCTGCGGATTCCAAGGACAAGCTATATTTTGGACAATGCCATATTTTATTTTATTTAATTATGTACGAATCCTCATTGCTTGAAACTCGAAAGGCTTATCACCTTATGCACCGCAGGTACGCAGGTTGTTGATGACAAAAACGTATTTCTTTTCTATGCTTTGTCAAACAGTAAAGGGAATCTATAGAATTACATTATTTATAAAGGGAACATGTTCCAGATGAACCTAACTGGGAATGGGAAAATGGACTCACACAATTTATTTTCACTTTTATTATGGATTCGCACTATTGGTTTTTTTTTAGCCGCTTTTATCTTTTTACAGGGGTTAACGGATAAGGCTGCATGTTACCATGAACTTACAAACTTCTTGGAGGGATTGTATTCACGTTTGAGCAATGTTTAACCTTTTTGAGTATTTATCTTTTAAGTTTAAGTTTTGAATCCATGTTTTTTAACTTGAGAAACAAGTACCTTAACATCATTACTCTATATGTCATCATATTTCTCTATATCTTTCACTCGTTATATAGCTTGTTTTAGATTCCCAACACACCCCCTTTTTGAGCCAAATGTTTATACCACTCCCCTTTCCTCCTCAAGCATTTATACTACTAGTCATTTAATATGGGTCATTGATTCCCTACATAACTCATGGCTTTGCTTTTTTTAATTGTATCATGGTAGCTATATGTTTTAGAATGTACCTTGAATTGTCTCAAGCTCTAACACTTAGATTGAAATTTGACTATTAAATAATTATGTATGACTAGTTAAATAATAATATATAAACCTTTAAATTGAATATAACTAGTTTAGCTATATATGTATAATATATATATATATATATTATATAACCGAGAGAATCTTATATATTTTACAAATTAATAAAATCTCAAATTGATTCATTGAGAGTTTCTCCATCGTGGGATCTTACTAAACTGTATAGTGTAAAAATGTAGATAGTGTCTATACCTAGGCTTATATTTTGAAATATTTATCCTGAGAGCACCTAAAATTATTGCCTAGACACATTGCCCTTCTTGAGCAACATTACTTGTAAATAAAAAAACATATAAAAATACAAGTGTATTTCATTGTTTTCATCAAATTTTTATACAAATCTCTTTGCCAAAGTGGTAAGATCTCTTAGGATATTTTTTCTTTTCAAAAGTAATTGCAAGGATTTAGAACTTTGGGCTTGGAAGGTCAGCTTGGAAGGTCAAAAAATAAAATTTCAAACAATCATCTATCCTACTGAATTGTATGGATGTGTTGTTTAAGGATCTAAACTCAATGCTAAACTTTTGTTAGATATCAAAAGAGTGCAAAATTTTTTTTTCTCAATGAGTTAAAAGTGAAGATGTAAACACCTTACTCAATGTTATTATGTGAATGTAATTTATTATTTTTAGAAACATAAGCCTTGTACCAATTCATTATATACACTCATGGGTTGCATATCTCAAGGTAAAAGAAATTCTCTAAAGTAATTAAGGATTCACAAAACTTTGGTTGATATTTGAAAGGAATGCAATGGTTGAGAAAATAGAATATCTCTTGGAAGGGCATATAACAAAATCCTAAGCATATTTGTTAGCTAGTAAAGTAAAAGGTTTTAACACAGATGTGGTCTTATATAAGGCAAGAAAAAAATTTATTTACATCACATTAGATATAATAAAATAGATATTGATTAGCGGCAAGGTACCCCTACACCCAACCATACCAATCACAAAGCATTCATGCATGATCGAGTCAAATTCTGTGGACTTTATAGTTTTTGGTACACTAGTCTTCTAGGAAATGAACCTTGCCCTAAGGTCATTCGTTGTCTTCCCAATTACACTTGTGAAGCATAATGGTATGATTAAGAGTAATCAAGGCCTGTAATTTTTATCATTTTGTGTTTTATGATTTTGGTGCTTGAAGAGAGAGAGAGAGAGAGAGAGAGAGAGAGAGAGAGAGTAATTTAATGGCTAATCTTAATTAACTAACTAATTGTTTGTTAACTAATCCTAACATCTGGTTCCACTTTCCACTAAATGCTTAGCATAGTTTTTACTATTTTCTTAATTTAATCATTTACATTTCTAAGTATTTTATTTTACATGTGATTAGTAAAGCATAATGAGCACGACTTGTTTTGAGTGCTAAGTATAATCGCTTGGTAATCCTAGTACTGTTATAACTTGGTTCACCTAGTAGCATAATGCTTGGTAACCTAGTAATGATTACATGAGTTCAAGGCATGTACAGAAAGCAAGGACTAGATGCTCATCGCTATAGGCTAGAGTCGATTTGATTACTATTATTAGTTAGATTTAGATTGTTATTCTCAACTTTTATTATGTTTATAACTAAGAGTAATTAGGGTCTAACAACATCAACCAATCATACACCTGATTAAGAGCTAAACCATACACTCAAACTTCACTAGATCAAAGTGGAAAGACAGTGATCATAAACTTAACTTCAATTACTAGCATAATAACATTGTTCATTCACAGATTATGATCAGGTCACACATAAACAATCATGACTTATATGGTAGATTTTTGGATGCTCCATCGCTCATCATTGGCATCATTGCTGGAGATAGTCAATGCGTGCTAAGTAGTTGATTTTCCAAAGTTCATTGTATTTAGAATTAAAAAGAAAAATCACATAACCCTTTTAAAAATTTGATAATACACACTTAAGAAAGTGTCATAGTTTCAACATGGATTCACTTAAAGATGAATCATCATCTACCAAAGAACTGAAATAGGGTAATGATAGAACTAGTGATGAAGAAGACTAGGGTATGCCCATGCAAATCAGAATGTCATACACTTAGAATGATCCTTACTACCTATACTTTACTTTTAGCTTTCACTATGATGGAAAAATGAGGTGGAGAGACATACAAGGCAACATAGTTCTACCTCTAGAACATTCATCACTTAGCATGCTTCAAACAGCCTTAAGGGGGATGAATCTGAATCATGTACAAGAAGGGTATCATGTGACCAAACACATGACAAGATCCTACCAACCCACAGAGGCACAAGTGAAGAGAGATGCTACTATGAAGATTAAGCATGCATACAACAAAGGAAATCAGGTTAACTCTCTAGTTGTTTTAGAAGAACTTGATGGTGATGTGTTCATCTTAGAAAAACATTACTAGAATCATGAGAACCATTTCTAAAGATCTATCATCCAACTTGAAGAACCTGTCAAAGTTCAATTGCATCTTGTCCTAGTAGAGACACCTAGAAGGAAGGTAACAGACTAAGTATAGGCAGAACTCAAGGCCAAGAGCTTTTGCTAGATCCCACAAGGAAGAGTATTAGAGTCATAGGAGGAGGACAATTTAACATCATTCTCCTACTACTTCATCTCCATCCTCATGATGATCAGTGGACTCTGATAAGAGGAGACAGAGGTACCAAGATCATGATAGTGAATAATGAAGAACTCATGATTGTTATGAACATTTCTTGAGATACTTTGATGAAGAAGATGAAGACCATGAACTAAGAAAACACAAGGATAGAAGATAGGATCAAGAGAGGTATGAACATCGAAGGGCGTACCACTACAACAAAGTCAACAAACTCAATCATGATGATGAACCCTTATTGACAACCTACAGTATGATCAATATCAAGGAAGCTATCTATATACCAACTAGGCACATAAGGGACAACCACATCAAGTGGCTAGGCATGAATAACATGCCTAGATTTGAGGGTGGTTACAATGTTGATCCTCAACATCATCTTGAAGCATTCCATGATGCCTATGCCTTCTAAAACATAGAAAGTTATTCCCAAGGATACTTGTGAAAGAAGTTGAAAGCTCGTATAGATCACTTGAACCAGAATTAATTAGGAGATGAAGTATCATGCTAGAACTTTTTAATGAAAAATATCAAACTTATTCTTAGGTGTCTAATCTATGAAAATAGATCCAGGGATAGAAGCAAGGGGCCCATGAATCCCTTGATGTAATAATGGACTTGTACTATTCACTATTGCACAGGTGCCTAGGACATGGATTTTCTCAATGGGAGCAACAAAGGCACATTATTGATGGGCTTTGAAACAAGACAAGAGAGACCCTTGGGGTTTATGGCCAAGGTCAATTATGTAAAATGTCTACCCATCAAATACAAAGATTATTTGATTAAGTGGCAAAGGAGGAGGGTGAAATAAGAAAATGAGAATCAATAGACGAATACAATAGAGATCCATCCATGCAAAAAAGGGATGTGAGAGTTTGTGACCCGTAAGAAGAAGAGACCTTGGACTAGGTGATTTAGAAAAAATCACTATCTATTAAAATTTTTTTCATGGACATAACAACCAAGGTAGAAAAGATATGGGATTCAGTTGAAGAGAAGTTTGCAATAGCCTTAAATATTGTGGAAGAATGAATTGAGCAAGCCTTTAGAAAAGGAAAAGATAAGATAGAATTTGGACAAAAAGGAAAAGTGGCCTCAATGGCTAAATGTTTAGAAACAATCTCTAAAGAGGAGAAATCATGTGCCATATGCCAATACAAACTTTCCAAATGATGCTGTATCGTAATGGCACACTTACAAGACACAAGGAAATATGCACTTAACCCCAAGTTTATCAGGAAACAGATGCTCAAATGGTTATCTTATTCTCAAGGTAACTATAGGCAAACTAACCCATGTACTATACTGGTAAAGCCTATCTGCAACTATAGGAGTAGTACCACTAGTAGTGGCAACAACCTCAATCATGGGTCATGCCACCACCACACCAGTAATACTTATATTGGCAACCTAACCCATATGAATACTATGTGTAATGCCCAATCTCTCCAGGAAGTGTAGCCATTCAAGCTCCATAATATTATCCAATCGAATACCATAGATAGACATCACAAAGGATAGACTCAAATTCATACATGTGTCCACAAGTAGCTAGTTCCTCAAATCAACATCTAATCATTTACCCCTAGTGCCACCTCTTGTAATGCAAGGGAAACTATCATCACAACCTTAGAAAAGATGTGTTGTAAGGGAAATGAATGTACAAATAAAGGATCATACTAGCAATGCTAAAGGAAAATCTAAGAAACACCCATTCTTCAGGATAAGCCCTAAAAGAGCTGGTAGACATAGGACTTCATCAAAACAAGTTTCTCCTATGATAGATCCTCCAACAACCATTGGGCTTTCCCAATAATCAATTCAGGAACTCAAAACTATTATGTTGATGAAGAGAGTATCACACTAGATAAAGGTAGGAACTCTTTCTAAGGAGGACAAGCATGAAGCCATACACACAAAGAATTCCATGCATTACCAATGATACAAAAGGATGTAGTTGTGGGTTGACACTTCAGAATAAAAACATGATTTGTACACTAACCCACAATAGATATGAAAAGTAAGTGTATGGACAAGAAGAAGCATGGACCACAAAACTAGAAGATACCTAGTGGCTGCAAATTGAGAACTTAAAATTATCCAAAACATGCATGGAACAATTTGACCCACTTATTAACTCTTCTTCTAAGAAAATGACCCCAACTCTAAGAACTTATAAGCAAAAATATTAAACCATAATCATACACCAATAGAAAGAGAAAATAAAGACTTAAATGATCAAAATTTAAGTACCATCAAGATTACATGGGATGATAACTGAAAAACCAAATCACTAAGGATGGTAAGTGAGCAACCTAGAGTGTATGATCTAGGGGAATTTGGGTACATTTTCTGAACACTTGCCCATGAGTTTAGTTGTGGGGAAGATGCCTTATCCTAATCTAGGAATTAATAAGTTTTTTTCAAATTTTTTTGTCTTACAATTATTTTTAGTTTATAATTTATTATTATACTTTTCCACATTTCTTACCAACTTTCACATTTTTTGATATCTTTTCATTCTTTTATAATTTTTCAATTCTTAATCCTTTTTCCATTCTTTGACATTTTTACATTCCTTTTATACTTTTCTTATTCTTGTTATTTTTTTAATTTTTACTATCTTTTACAATTTTTCATACTTTGTTTTCATTTTCTTTGTACATACTTTTGATTGTTAATAAAAGACACCAAGAATAAGGTAAGATGTAATCCAATAAGGTGAAGGTTTCTCTATGTTATCAAGTCATAAGTGACTAATTATTTGTATAGTAAGACCACAACATCCATCCATCCATTCCAATAATAATAGGTTCTTATTATGGCCATAATGATATTCTTTTCCTAATAAAACTATGAATAAACTTGTGATCATTATGCCTAGATAGAAGAGTGAAGAACCAAGTTAGAATGTGAAGGATGTGACATCAAGGGGATTTGTGGAATCTCTTGGATTGCTAGTATATGTTCTATCATTCTACTAAGGTTGTAATAATATCCTTGTAGCTCTAACCAAAAATGGAAGTACGAGTACAATAAGTGCTACCTTACCATGTGATAAGCCAGGCAAAATTCAATGTTGGATACCTTTAATCTTTATCTTCGTTTCTTTCATTGTAGAAATTTTCACATCATTTGTGACTAACCTGCGAGTTGTATCCTATGGAGGAACAATTAAAAGTCAAAAATCATCAAGACATAAAACCAATGATTAGATATAGATTCAATTAAGAATACCACACTTATAGTTGTCACCCATAAGTAAAACCAACAATACTCACCTTAACTTCTAACATTAAGTTCAAAGATGAATATAATCAATTAAACCAAATTGAATTTAAATAAATTTATAAGAAATAAGGAAGATTACAAAGGAGACATCACCTAAATTTGTGGCCCTACTCTATTATCTTTGCAGTGCCATAGCTTCACAATCTTAAAACATTGTTGGATATTAATTTCCATAAAACACCAACACTCTTCCTTCATAATCTTGTGCACAAAAAAAAAATAAAAATTCTAATCTAGTGTGGTTCAGTCAATAGTATCCTCTCTCTATTTCTTCAATTATTTTTTCTATACTCTCTCTCGCCCCTTCTATTTCTTCCGACTAGGGAATTTATAAGAACTGGTTTGGCATATGAGGAGCCACCACCCATGTGTAATGGCCATGGAAATTACTACCCACATGTAACATCCACTGTAACGTCCACCGCCACCACCTACATAGGTAAAGTTTATTGTAACGTCCACTGCCATTACCTAGGTAGGTAACATTCACTATAACATCCACCACCACTACCTGGCAAAGAAACATGCAATTCCCACCACCCACGTGCAGGTAATGGCTACAAGAACGTGCAATCCTAAAAATGGTTGGGAACCACACCTCATTACCCACATAATGTCCACTATAGAAAAATGACAATCTCCATCAAGGTAATGTGTAGGAAATAGTTATAGTTGCACAGTCAAAGAACATGGTTGATGGAGTGGAACACTCACATTGTAGCTCCAACGTCCAAGTTGTAGCTCCATTACCACCATAAATCCTCAATATGCATTCCTGTTACTGTTGTAAAAACCAAACTAGAAACTAGAAAACATAACACCAGTATAGATCAAGAAATTGGATTCTTCAATTGCCACCACATGGCTACCCAGCAACAAAACCTGCACCTCTAGTTTGAGTCTTTAATACATAAAAACTAATAAATTAATAATAATCTAATAATAATAAACTAATACTCATCATTATAATAAACTAAAATAAATTAAAATAACCAAAATAAATATTGATTAAACACTAATTAAATAATTAACAATATGTAATTAAGAATTTAAAACTACCAATTTTGGGGTTTAACACAACCCTCAACTAGTCTTTGGCTACTGCCTGGCCATAAAGTCTAAAATAAAATAAAATAAAACACTAATAGATGTATAAGAAAATAGAATTATTTCAAGATATTTTTTTAGGCATTCAAAATTTAACATATTGGAAACATGTAGACATTTAATAAGAAAAAGATTAAAACAAAAATAAACTTGTCTGTTACCTAAATGTCCAAATATTAATTTACTAATTATACCTATTCCTTTTTTGATGATAAATTTTTATTCTTGGATATGAGTTCACATATAACTCAATTAGGAAGGTCCTACCTACAATTACTTAGACTTAAACTCACCTCACAAGATCTACTTTGTTAGGTGCAAGAATGTCTTATAAATGCAAGGCTTAAACCTTTCCTATGATTCAAAGATCTAAGATGCTTTACTTACATCTAACTCATTCCCTAACTTAATCTTGGCTCAGCTTTCAAGTTGGTTATACCTTACTATCATATCTTTTATTAATTGGTTATCCCCTTCCCCTAATTAAGCTAAGGTATGTAACATACCTAGGTTAATTATGAAATATAAATTATTAAAAAAAGATATGGTTAAAGGATATACCAAAAGCAAAAGTTGCCTTGGGTTTTATATATCCAGACTAAGAGGAAACCAAAGGCAATGGGTGAACAAGTGTTAGTATCCATCATTGGCTACCATTGTAGGGATCTCGACCACTAACACCTATGGAAGACATGATGGAAAACATAAAGAAAACACATGCCCAAAAGTACCACTAGTCAGGGAGATGCCCATGCAAGAGAAAGTAGGAAGATAACACAACAAAAATTGAAAAATAGGAATAAAAAATGGTAAAAACTAGGTAAAAAGAAAAGCAAAAAGAACAATAATTTGAGAAGTGCAAAGAAACAAAAGCAAAATAATTAAATAACATAGTAAGAGGAATGATTAAAAGTGAAGGTGCCTGTTACGATACCAACTATGGAGGATTCACTCCTTCGGTACCAATGTTATGACCTAGTTTTAAAAGAGTGGCACCTTGATTTGATTGGTAATTATTGCCTGTCCTTTAAACACTCTGCTTACAGAAGGGGGTTTTTATAGGATGCTTAAAATTGTGAACTTGGAGCATCGACCCAACTATAAGGTTCTTGTGGAAGTGGGGCTTAGCTCATGATTGAAGGTTCTTGTGGGGTCATCAATTTTTTTTAATTTTTATTTCTTGCTTTTTCTATTTTCTTTTCTCTTTTTTTTTTCTTTTTCACAAGAAATTCAATATTTTCCTGACTTCAACCATGAGATGCTTATGAGAGCCAATTTCATTTTGTAAGGGTTGCTCACATGGCTTGATATTGATAGATGTCTTTTGCTACCAAAGAAACTAGGTCCAATATAACACACCCTTTCCACCATAGTGACTCATCTAATTAGGTATTTAATAGAAGCTAAACACTAATAAGCATTACCCTAAACTAAGCTATTTAGCCACCTTGACTTATGAAACTTGTACTTAAAGAATATTGTTGAAAAATAATAAAGTTTATTATGTGTAAGACACTTATTAATTTAAAGCTCATCCTTAGTTGAATTTTGGGTTTAAACCTACTTATGTCAAGGTAGGAGGAGTTGTCCTTATCCCTTGCATTCTAGACAAGATGCTAACAAATTCTTTATAGCCTCAACTAATAATTGAATTTTCTATTGCCCTATACATTTTTCAAGGTAAAAGTTATAGACTGTAAATACTACTTTATAGTTTATTCTATGACATAAGATTCTTGTTGAAGGTTATTTTTAAAAGCTAAGACTTCTAATGGATTATTGTTATGTAATTCATCAGTTATGGGATAAGTTGAGTTAGTTAGCTCTACAAGTTCATCTTATTTAGGTTCCTCAATGTGATGTTGCTGATGTAACTTAAGTCTTTGTCCATTGACTAAGAATGTAGTTGAGGAATCATCAATAAGTGATATGAGAATACTTCCATTATCATGGGGTTTGATAACTAAATAAGGGCCTTCCCACTTAGTTGTTAACTTCCCTAGAAATTTATGTAATCTCATATTATAGAGAAGAACTTTATCACCTATAGAAAAGTGTTTTTTAAATATATTTTTATCATGTAATGTCTTCATTTGTTTCTTTACAATTTTTTGTTTATTAAGAGTATGTAGTTGCATTTCGTCAAGTTCATGAAGTTGGTTAATTTAAGCGGCCTAGTTCATGTCTTCATCAATGTTAAGTTGTTGGGCTAACCGTAAAGATTGATATTTATGTTCAATAGGTAATAGACATAACTTACCAAAAATCAATTAATAAGGGAAATATCCTAAACTTGGTTTATAGGTAATCTAATAAATCCAAAGTGCATCTTGTAATTTTTTGGACCAATCATTTCCTTTAGTACATATAGTTTTTGTTAATATGTTCAAGATAATTCTATTAGCATTCTCTACTTGGCCATTTGTTTGAGGATAATAGATAGTAGCTATTTTATGTTTGATACCATAAGACTTAAGGAAATTTTCCATGATTTTATTGACAAAATGGGTTCCTTGATCACTAATGATTGCCCTTGAAGTTTCAAAATGTGTTAAAAATATTTTCTCTAAGGAATGCTACAACAACCTTAACATCATTTGTTGGGATGGCTTTTGCTTCTACCCATTTAGTGATATAGTTGATACAAACCAAAATGTATTGACATCCATTAGATGATGGAAATGGTCCTAAAAAGTCTATACCTCACACATCAAATGGTTCTATTATTAAAATTGATTTTAAGGGTATTTCATGTATTTTTGTTATGGTTCCCATTTGTTGACATTTATCACATTCTTAGACATACTTATGTGCATATTTAAAAATTGAGGGTCAATAAAATCCACTTTGAAGGATTTTGATAGTGATACATTTACTATTAAAGTGGCCACCCCATAAATCATCATTGTACATTTGTAGAATTTCTTGTTGTTCATTCTCAACCACACATCTTCTTGCTATGTTATCCTTACAAATTCAATAGAGATACAAACTACTCTAGATGTACCTAGATATGGTGTGTAAGAAAGATTTCTTTTCTTCCTTAGTCTGATTGGTAGGGGTTTTCATAGTGACTAAATAGTTGGGTATATAAGCAAACCAAGTGATGAGTGGCGAGGTACCCCTACACTCAACCATACGAATACGAGCGTGCACGCGCGATCCGGTCGAACTCCGCAGACTAAATGCCTTAACACCATAAGAAACACTTGGGGTTAATCGTTCGTTGTCTTCCCAGGCTTGCTTGTAAGTGTCACGGTGTATGGTTAAGCAAGTCTGAGGTATGTGATTTTTTTGGTATTTTTCGGTTTATCTTCTATGCTATCAG
>MNCI01003377.1:409533-465041 GCA_015680685.1 Gnetum montanum | reverse complement strand
ACCCCAAGGGCCAATGCCCAATATTGTTACATTTACATGAGCATTGGGGAAACACGTTACATCCAAAGTTTGTACAGAGATACTGTGTTCGATCACAGTGGCAAGAATCCCATTCGTGGAGGAGACCACCCTTAGACTGGAGACACCCTTCATGTTATCCAAATCCAAACACTCATCTTGTTCAACATCCTGTTTCTCCAACTAGGCCACCACACTTTATCTCACCATAGTACTATTCTCCACAATACTATCAAACCATGACTCCAACACACCCACCACCTTATGCACCTTATACTCCTCCTAGTTTTTAGCATTCTCATCCTTTCCCTCCTTCCATAGTGCCACCAACTGTTCCTAAGATGTTTGTGCCACAGCCACAACCCATGAGCAACACTTGTGCTACTACTTCCAGTGAGAAACCTCAACAACATCAAAAGTGCCCCTTCTTTAAACACGACCGTAAGAAGGGACAACACAATTCCAAGGCCACTGCATCTTCCAACCTAGAACAAGCCCCACACTATGGTGCATCCTTACCTTCGAACCCAGTGCCTCATGTAACTTCATTAAGGCCACCAACTTACACTCCAACAACTATACGACCCAATGAACACAACCATGGGAGGCATCATCCTAATCCTTGCATACCATCTAACAGTCCCAAATTTCATAGTGGGTCAACTCGTGATTTGGGAACTACATCATATAAAGTACCCCACTATTCTTATTATAATCAAGTGTGTGAACCTCAAGGGGATAAGTATGACTGGGCCCCAATACTTCCAACATGCAAGGATCCTCATCTTTCATTTATTAATCTTTGTCATCCTCAACTGATTAGTTATGGGGGATATCTCCCATTCTAAATAACAAGCAGGATTAATAAATATTTTTCATTTTCTTTAATTTTTCAAGTTTTTTGTTTTTCAGTTTTTCATTTTTCAACTTTTTATTTTATCTTTTTATCTTTTTTATGTTTTTGTCTTTTTACGTTTTTATAAGTAATCTCGTCTATGAATAAAACACTCATGTGGATCATTGGTTGAGGTATGTTCTATGTTATTAAGTCATGCGTGATCAATTATTTGGACAGTGAGCCCATTACATCCACTCATCTATTCTCCAAATAAGAGGTTCTGTTCAAGGGTACAGTGATATCCTTAAAATTCTTAAAAACTTAAAATTAATTTTGTGTTCATTGTATCCAGAATGAAGAAGGATGGACCAAGAGAGAATGATTAGGGTGTGACATCAAGGGGACTTGTGGATTCTCCTTGGTGACAACTGTGGGAGTTATCATGCAATGTGGTTGTACTAAGATCCTTGTAGATCTAATGAAAAATGGGAGTAAGAGTAATCAAAAGGGCACTCAAAAATCAAATGTTGTTCTAGGGGGTCCCACTGGAAAGACATGCACCCATGCCTGAAGGTTGGTAGCTTCTCTAGAATTAGTAAAGTGAAAAAGAGAGAGAGAGAGAGAAAGAAAAAACAAACAGAGAAAAGCAGAAAAAAAAGTACCATAGAACAAAAGTCACTCCTCCCTTAAACAAAACGCCAAGTGATTGTACGCCTTGTTGTTATGGTACTCTCATAGTCGTTCATCATGGGATGAAACAATGCCATGGCACTGATTAGAGGTATGGACTTGGTCTTGATCTTGGAATGATGGGTTAATGACACCTTAATCATGCTTTACACGCAGGATTCGTTGTGCCCTGGGTCAGTTACCTCATGTCCCAATCTCTACGATCCCTTTCTCTACTTCATCTCATCTCACTGTTCGTGTAATTGTAGCTCGTGTCCTGTGTAGCATAGAATTTTCATCTCATTCCAGTGATATTTACATGTGTGTGTTTTGTGGAGTTAGTGTGGATTACATTTAACCCTTCTAGTACCCACAGACACTTTAAGTGTGGTTACACAAGGGCATTATAGGTTGGACCTGCTTTGGGGAGGACCCACTTGTGTAATTTTTGTTGTGTTCTTCACTGCTTCTCTAACACACACACAATTTCTTACCCTCAGCTTAATTTTTCAATTTATTTTCTTTCTCTACTATTATCCCTCTAAATTTTAATGTTCCAATATACCATTACATTCCCTTTTTCTTAACCGCCAAGTTTTTATTACTAATTTTCACATCATTATCATTCATGGTGCCCCTCGAATCAATGAAATTACCCTAAAACATTTCGATTATAGCCAATGTCCTCAATTTTCAACTTCAATTTCAAGAAAATTCTTTAAAACTTCAGTATTTCTTGGGTGTCTCACATCACTAGGGATGAGATATCGCGTATACGATATCGCATCCCACGTGATATCGTGTACACGATATCGCGTCCCATTTACCTATAAANGCGATTGAGTGACCCTTGCTTTTCTACTCATATCTTGCTTGCTGGTGCTCCCATTTTAATTCCGTTTGAACTTGCTTGGACCCGGAGTGTTCAGTTTGGTCGTGGGGGAGAGACACTTGCCGAAAAGTACCTAACTTTTTTGAAATTTATCATTTCCCAAAGGACATCAATTAGGGTAATTAACTTTAACACTTAGAATAATTGTGCCTAAAAATCATATAACCCTTAGGTATATCGGGAAACTAAAATGAAAACCACCTAAGTCACTGGACCCATTATTACAAACTTTCAANTAGGTATATCGGGAAACTAAAATGAAAACCACCTAAGTCACTGGACCCATTATTACAAACTTTCAAGCACGATCACACGTGATAACATAAGATCTTTAATTAAGGCAAGCAGTAAGGTATAACTTGACTTTGAAAATAACCTTAATAATGCTTGACCCGTGTGATTACATAATGGCCCTGAAACGTGCACAACAGGAGGGTCCTATTCAAGGTGGAATGAAACGAGCTCGGAGAGGTGGAAGACAAGGTCCTACCGGACAACAAGTAGAACAGGAGGAGCAATCATTTAGCATCCATGAAGATGAACCTCCTACTAGACGGTCTGGGTAGGCAGAAGGTGGAGCTGCTACTATGCCTGAACCAGGATAGCAACTCACGTTGCCCCCGAAATGTGTTCAGGCTATCCATGAGAAGTCCACATTTGCTGCAGTGATTGTGGAGTTAAACTTCAAATATTTTGCAGAGTTCACTCATGAGGCTATTAGGGATCACCTCAAAGGGTCTTCCTTTTGGCCTATCCTCTTTGAAAGCGGTGCCTGGTACCTAGGAGAAATGTACTAGTTTTGGCACAATAGGGAGCAGGGAACCATAGTTAATATTTGTGGTGTGATAGTTGACTTCTCTACACAGGAAATTTTGAAAGTGTTAAACCTTCTGAACTCAGGGCCCCAGGTTGCTCAGTTATCTACCTGTTCAAACCTTGATGTATGAAAGGATTGGTTAGAGAAGGCTTATGGCAAAGACAAAGCATTTGGTGAATTGATGACGGAAGAGAGAGTTTATTTCAAAATCAGAACATATCATCTCTTCCCCACAAAAGGCTTGAAAAGAATATCTACATATGCGGCTAGAGGGTGTGTAGTGTTGATGGGAAAGGTTAACGCTAACCTACCCCATCTATATGTGACGGAGATCCTGAGGTGGTTCGAAGAATGGAAGATAGAGAAGATGGTGCTTCCTTTCCCCTATCTTATCAGAAAGCTTTGCCGACGTGCTAGTATTCAGGGGTACACTAATGACATCCTCCGGAAAGCCCAGAATGCTTCTTATGCTGAATTGTTAAAGGCACCAGCTCCAAGAAAGAGCACTGGCGAAGAGCTGAGACCAAAACAAGAAGAACAAGGGGTTGAAACTAGTCAACCTCCAGCCATAGGTCCTAGCCAACAATAAGAAGCAGGGCCCAGCACAGGCCAGGATCAGCCATCGCCATCGCAAGACTACAGACCGTCGATGAGCCATCTGAGGGCCATCGCTAAGACAGTCAGTTGGGAAAGTCGTGATGAAGCAAACCTCTTCCATAACATCGATGATGCCAATCAGCCTATAGTTTCATTAGATCACACAAGGGGTGAATTATCCATTCAAACAAGAGGAGGGGAAAGTAGATGATCACAACAGATCTTAGGAAATGCGGCATCTTTCAAGGTGTAGTTAGAGACTGGTGAAGGGGCCACTATGGTGGTCATGCAACACCAAAATGCCACGGGAGCTACAGAAGTGGTTGTAGACTACATCAAAGAATATTTCAATGTCCCTATTGTGCCACCGGCAAATCTCTCGGGAGCACAGGATGCTCAAACTCTGGCCAGAACCTCAATGACTCCTGTGGAACATGAGGATGTGCTTGATATATTACTTCAAACACTACAAGTCATGAAGTCCCTGTTTGACAGCCCCCATGATGTAACAACAATTCAATCAAACCTCATTTCCACAAAGGGGAAGCTAGTCATATCCAAAGTAAGGGCCAAGCATGCTGAAGCTAAAGTGTAGAAATTACAAGAGCAGCTCGTGGCCTTACAAGCAGCATAACGGGATCCTCTACAATTTGTTCTCGTAGACCAACTAGAAAATTTTAGAATGGAGCAGCTAACAAAATTAATATCAGAGAATAAGAAGGTGGTAGGAGAAAAGGAGACGGCTGTTTGGGATGCCTTCACAGCACAGGCGCAAACCCATGCGCATCTTAAGGCACTCAAGGCCTTAGAAGAAGAAAATAAGCAGTTGGTTGTAGACAATCTTCGGTTGACCATTGTAGAGAAGAAAAAGAACGTTCTCGATCAACACTTTCATCAATTACGAGAACAATTCATCTGGGTCAACCAACATGTGAGCTATTTAGCCAGAGAAAATGAAACCCTCCTAATGGAGGAGGTATGCATTATTCGCCAGAAGTCAGCAATTGAGATAAGCACGTGGCATGATGAGGCTAAATGACATGAATAGCTGAAGGAGCACTTCCGTGATCAGGTGGGGATGTACAAATAAATCCTAGCGAAGGAGATCCATATGGCCAAGTCCCAAATCAATAATATCAGTGCTCAACAGACTAATTGGTGGGCCATATTGGACACATATGCCTTTGCCCACCAAGCGGAAGTTAAGAACCAAGACCTGCAGATTCAAGACTTAATAGAATACATGGAGTTGAAAAACCTTAGATATGCCAACCTGGCCATGTTAATAGCAGGGCACCCGAGGTCAGAGCTCGAGCAACAAGTAGCTTCCACCCGCATCAAATATGAAGCAGAATTTGCAGAATGCAAGAAGCTAGTTGAAAAATTGGATGTTGCAAATTCTAAACTTGAGGTGGTAAAAGCAAGCTACCAGGGACAGAAAGACGTTGCAACCAACTTGGCTCGACGGCTAACAGACCTTCATGAATACAAGAACAAAGTTAGAGCCTATGAAGAGGAATGATGGGTGTTCGCGGCGTGGCATGTCAAAGCCAACCAGATGTTCCCGCAACTGCCTTGTTCGTGGGAAGTGCTGACTCCGTCAAACATCAGAACACTAGCATGGACGACATAAGACCCTTGGACTGAAGAGGAGAAGCTTCAGGCCATACTTCAACGCCATCAAGCTTCAAATCCTAGAGCACATGACAAAGGGAAAGTGCACATGAAGGAGCCATTGCCACCAGGAACTACATGAGTTCCAAATTTTTGTAGTTGTAGTATTTTTCTGTGTTGTGTCTTCCCACACTGTAGCATCATTTCATTTTTTCCCATCTAATAATCCCATACCTATCCATTGTGTAATGATTGTAACTCAAGGATGAGTTTTTATTCAGTTGTGGGGGTATGATGGGATGCGATATTGCATGGGCCATGATATCGCGTATGCGATATCGTAGTCCACCGCAATGTCTATAAATAAGAAGTGGCTCTTCCTTGTTCATCATCCTAGAGTAGAAGTAGCAAAGCTCTGGCAGTTTAATCCCTCCAGAGATAGATTATTTTCCGGTGTCTACCCGCAATGTGGTGAATGTAATTGTATGACATCCTTTATTTGAGTGTGATGTACTTGGGCACGCACATGACTGACAATAAAGATCGAGATTACTTCATCATTGCAGCATTCACTTTGTTTATTTATTTAATTATTATTTACTACTTTCTTAATTAGTCTCTCACCCTTATCTGCTAGAAACGCGGAATGAGTACAACTTGATTACGAGCATTTAAGTGTGACTACTTGGTAACCCAGTGGCGTACCTAGGATCTACGCTTGGTAATCCCAGTGGTAGTCATGCACAAAGTCCAAGATGTGTACGGATGATCAAGGAATGGATGCTCATCACACTTAGGCTAGATTAGATTCTCTTACCCTTTTCTTCCTAAGTTAGCTTAGTTAATATTGTTTTCCACTGCCTTCAGGAGTAGCATTAGATTAGGAACACATCATACACCTCACTCTGGACTAAACCATACGTGAAAAATATAATACTAGTCCAGGTGGGAAGACAGTGAACTGCGACCTAAGGATAATTGTCTAGGTGTCACAACTAGTCCTTTTGCGGAGTTCAACCGAATCACGCGTGAGAACGCTTGTATTTATATGGTTGAGTGTAGGGGTACCTCGCCACTCATCAGATGTGAAGATGATTTCATCATCTAAGTAGAGGTTACTATTTGGGTTACTATAGGATTTGGTATAGAAATAGAGACTAGTGATGGAGTTTGTAAATTCAAAGTACTCACTAGTTGGGTAATACCTCCAATTGTTATCACATAAGTTGATATTGGGATAATACTTAGATTTTGAGACCTTTCCCCCATAGTTGAACTCATGGTTGTAATTGGACTATCAAATAGAGGATTAACAGATATGGAAAAATTATGTTGTGTTTTTTCTTTGGGATTTTGTGTTGTCGAAGAGGAAGAAAAATCATATCTTGATTATATTGGTTCCTCTTGGTCTTGTTTTTGAGTGAATTTTGTACATTTATAAAGGCTAAAAGTGCTGTTAGAAGGTTGAATTTTTGTTGATTTCTTTGGTTGCTTTGTCAGTTTTATTTAACAAAAACATTCTTCGTTGGCACATTCATGGGCTACCATTCCTAAGAATTTACAAACTAACTTAAGAACTCCTACTATCATGGCTTTATTTGTAACTTTTTTAATAGTTTCATTTGGTTGTATGATAAGATGAGCGTATTCTTGGGATTTTTCCTTATTTTTGGATTTTTAATGTGAGAAAATAAGTAAAAGAAACAATTCCTCAAATTAATTAAATAAAATAAAATGTACCTAGAATATGAAATTACAAAATAAAATTAAAACATATAAAACTCTTGATGATGATTAACTCTATCAGCCTATTCGACAATGGTGCCAAATTGACGAGCAAGGACAAATTTGGTGCTAGATACCTTTAATCTTTATCTTCTTTTCTTTCATTGTAGAAATTGTCACCCCATCTTTGACTAACTCATGAGTCATATCCCATGTAGAAATGGTTTAAAGTCAAAATATCATCAAGACATAAAACCAATGATTAGATCTAGATTCAATTGACAACACCACACTTATAGCTGTTAACCATAAGTAAAATCAACAATATTCACCTTAACTTCTAACATTAAGTTGAAAGATGAATACAATCAATTAAACCAAATTGAATCTAAATAAATTTATGAAAAAGAAGGAATATTACAAACGAGATATCACCTAATTTGTGACCCTGCTTTGTTGTCTCTAGAGTGCAACAACTTCACAATCTTAAAACATTGTTGGTTGTTAATTGCCATAAAGCATCAACACTCTTCCTTCACAATTTTGTGCATAAAAAAATTCTAATTTAGTATGGTTCTCTAAATAGTATCCTCGCTCTATTTCTTTAATCCTTGTTTCTATTCTCTCCCACTTTTGTATTTTTTTTGGCCAGGGAATTTATAAGGACTAGTCTGACACATGAGCAGCCACCACTTGTGCGTAATGGCCGTGGTAATTACTACGCACATGTAACATCCACTACAACATCCACTACCACCACTTGCATAGGTAACACTCACTGTAATGTCCACCACCACCACCTACGTAGGTAACATTCATTGTAACGTCCACCACCATCATGTGGCAAAGAAACATGTAGCTCCCACCACCCACATGCAGGTAATGGTTATAGGAATGTGCAGCCCGAAAAATGGCTGGGAACCACACCTCATTAACCACATAACATTCATTACAAAAAAATAGCAATCTCCATCAAGGTAATGTGCAGGAAACAACTACAGTTGTATGGTTAAAGAATGTGGTTGATGGAGCAACACATCCACATTATAGCACCAACATCCAAGTTGCAGCTCCATTACTATCATAAATCCTCAATGTGCATTTTTGTTATTGCTGCAAAAACAAAATAAAAAACTAAAAAACATAACACCAATATAGATCAAGGAATTAGATTCTTCAATTGCCACCATATGGTTTCCCAATAACAAAACTTGCGCCTCTGGTTCGAGTCTTTAGTACATAAAAACTAATAAACTGATAATAATCTAATAATAATAAACTAATACTCATCATTATAATAAAATACAATACAATAAACTAAAATAAATTAAAATAAATAAAATAAAAACTAATTAAATAATTAACAATATGTAATTACAATTTAAAAACTACCAATTTTGGGGTTTAACACCATGTCACTAGAAAGACATTTTACCCATGCCTGAAGGTAATCCTTTGGTAAGGTTGACACAATCAAAAATAAAATACATGAACAGAACAAAATTCTAGGGCTCCCACTGGAAAGACATGTTACCCATAACTAAAGGTAGGTGACTTCTTAGGAATTTCAAAGAAAACAAATCAAAAGTACAATCAATAAACTCCTCCCTTGGAGAAAATGCCAAGTGATGATACTCCTTGTAGTAGTAATAGTCTTATGGTTGTGAATTTGAGAGGTGAAGCAATGTGATGTCACTAGATAGTGGTTTGGACTTGGTTTGAATCTTGGACAGAAAAGGCTAATGATTACTTTGACCACTAATAAAACACAAAAATTCATTAGGCCTATGATAAGACACCTCACGTCCTAATTTCTACAATTCCTTCTAAGTCCATTTCATATCACTGTATAATTAACCATAACTTGTCATTTTGTGTAATCTAGTGTAATTTTTCCAACTTGGTAATACTAACATGTGTGTTTTGCTAGATAGGTATGTGTTATATTCAACTTCTTGAGTGCCTAAGGACACTTTGTGATGTGGTTATACAAGGACATTACGAGCTAGAGCCTTCTTTGAGGAGGACCCACTTGTATAAATTTTGTATTTCATACTTGGCAAGCAATTACAAATGTTCTTATGCCTTCTAGAATAATAAACATCAATAAATACTTTTCTTAGCAATCTAATCAATCTGTTGAAACACCAAATATTTACTACCCATCTCATATCAATCTTTAAGAAATTTCATTGCTTAAAATTCCTTCTCTATAAACTTTAAACTTCCAATTTTCAAATCCTACGCATCATGGCTATTCTAAGATCCTTTGAAAACATTTATTATCTTCCAACCATTTAAATTGACTTACTTTTTACATCAGAAAATGCTCACAATAATTGAAATTTTTCAAGGTGATGTCGCTAATATGATGTATGAGCCCCTTATATGTTGTTGATTTGATGTTGGATCAACAATGTCACACCACAAAATACTATATGTATCTATAGGGACTTAGTCAATTTTTTATTCATCTCATTGGCATCCAAAGGAGTTTTTACCATTTTTTCTCTTGAGCTCTAACAGATCAACTTTCCCAAGCCATAACTTGTGCCCTATAACTCTAATTTTCATGATTNTATAAGGGTAAGGAAGCTAAAACATAAGGAATATCATTATAGAATTAGTATATTCAAGCCAAAAACATTTAATAAATGCTCCTAATCAATCATTCCAATTAATTATAAGGTATTATGAGCCAAAGAGATAATAAGTAAGAGGTTATGAAAACTAAGGACATAAATTCCAAAAGGTTTCTTTTTGGAATTTTCTCTAACTTTGTAATCATAGTATAATAAACACTTGATCTTACTAAGGGTATGAGAAAGGTAAATAATTACTCAAAAATGACATGAACATTTTAATAATCATGAACCCTTATAAATTGTAGATGACACCAAAAAGAATACTGGAAGGAGGACCCTCACAATGCAGAATCAAAAGACCAAGAGGCCAAGGGAGAGGCTGCACTGGAGAATAAACTTTACTTGCAAAACATGCAGAGCATGAAGCATAGTCCTTTAGCATTCATCAACAAACACTTGCTACCAAGAAATTTTCCCAAGAAGAGGCTAGAGCATCATAGGAGCCAGAACAAGGACAATGCCTCACATTGTCACTCAAATGCCTCCATGTTGTTTAGGAGAGGTCCATCATGTCCATAGTAATTATGGAACTTAACTTTGGCCCATTAATGGAGTTTTCCCCATATGCTAACAAGATCCAACTCTAATCATCTCCCTTATGGCCCACATTGACAACAACTGGAGACTAATACTTAGGAGAAACCCTCCAATTTTGGAAGAATAAACAAGATGATGCTACAGTGAAGATAGAGGAAACTTTTGTATCATACTTAGTGGAGGCAATAGCCAAAGGCCTCAATTTGCCAAATGAAGGGGCTATTGTTACATAGATATCAACAAGTTCTAATGTTGATATGTAGAGATTGTGGCTATACAAAGCCTATGACAAAGAAGACAAGGAATAAAGTGAGCTGATTGTAGAGGAGAAAATCTATTTCAATATTGGTACCCACCATGTATTCCCAAAAAAGAAACTTAACCAAATATCTACTTATGCACCTAGAGGAAGTATCATTTTGATGAAAAAATTGAATGCAAACATTCCCCATATGTGCTTGCTTGAAATCCAAAGGTGGTTTGAAGGAAAGAAGGGAGGGAAGCCTACACTACCATTCTCCTACCTAATTAGGAAGTTGTGTAAGCATGCAAGTATTTTAGATTACACAAATGATGTTTTGAGAAAGGCTCAAAATGCCTCATATGTTGAAATTTCAGAATCCATGCCACCAAAGAAAGATCAATTGGAAAAATAGATAGGCATCGAGTGAGCAATGGGCTCGACTCTTACCAAAACGATTCAAACTACTATTCAATAGCAGCAAACAGGACCTAATAGCTAGCAACCAACTTATCAATAACAACAACAACAACAAGAACAAAACCAGTAACTTCCACCATAGCCATCGTAAGATTATAAGCCTTCAATGAGTCATCTATAGCAAATTGTAGAGATTGTTAGCTGGGGAACAGAAGAGGGGATCAATCTCTACAAGGTAACTGAAGATGCAGTTAGGCCCACCATCTCAACCAACCCTACCAATGGGCAAATATCATTTCAATTAGGAGGAGGTGATAGGTCACAAGAGATTTTCATAAATGCTACATTTTTTCAAGTGATTCTAGAGACTAGAGAAGGAGTTACATTAGTGGTTATGCAGCATCAAGATGTAGTGGAAGCCATAGAAGTGATCACAGATCACATTAAGGAGTCTTTTAACATCCTTGTTATGCCATTGGTTGATCTTTTAAGAGCGAGATATTCTGAAATGCTTGTTAGTTCCTCATTAATTCCTACTAAACATGAGAATGTCCTTGACAGACTACTAAAAATTAGGCAAGTTATGAAAAATCTCTTTGATATCATAATAAATACTATTGTAGTTTAGTTTGATTTAATAGCCATCAAAGAAAAGTTGGTCATGGTAGAGACCAGGGTGGATCATGCTAAGAATGAAGTCCATAGATTACAAGAAAAGCTCGTGATCCTATGCATAGAAAAGAGAGATCCAATGTAATTCATTGCATGTGATCAACTAGAGCAATTCCAAATAGACCATATTAATTAGCTCATTGACCATAATTTGTAAATGAAACAAGAGAAGGAGAAGGTGATGTGGAATGCCTCAATGGCCGAAACATAGACTTATGCACATGCCAAGGCATTCATTGCCCTACAAGAAGAAAAAAAATAGCTAGCTACAGACAATGCTTGGTTGACTAACATGGAGAAACAAAAGAACATCCTCAAGGAGAGAATTCAACAAATTCATGAGTAACTAATTTAAGTCAACCAAGATATGAGCTCCTTGGTTAGAGAAAAGAGGATGCTATCAATGGAAGAAGTCTACATTATTCATCAAAAGTATGTAATTAAGATAAACACATGGAAAAATGAAGCCAAGAAACATGAGTCCTAAGGAGAATTTATGTGATCAAGTGGACATGTATAAGTAGATAAACAAGAAGGAAATCTAGATGGCAAAAGTCAAGATCAACTTAATTTTAGCACAAAATCCTTATTGGCAACCCATTTTGGGTAGTCTTTCCCATGTCCACCAGGAGTAAATTAAGAATAAAGGCCTATAGATCAAGGACCTTAAAAAATACATGGGGTTAGCAAATCTTTGATATGCTAACTTGGCCATGTTGACAGCAGGCAAGATGAGAAATGAATTAGAGTAATAGGTAGTAGCAATGTATGCTGTATATGAAAAAGAATTTTCCAATAGAAAAGATGCTTCATAGAAGTTGCATGTGGTAAATTTAAAACTTGAAATAGTGAAAGCTAGCTACCAGGGCTACAAAGATGTTGTAGCTAACCTAGCCAAGAGAATGTCAAATTATCAAGAACTATAGAAAATGGCCAAAGTGTTCAAGGAAGAAAGATGACAAGTTGTGGCATGGTCCGTCAAAGAAAATCAAATGTTTTTGTAGCTGCCATGTCCATGGGATCTACCAGCCCCATCACATGTTGCATAATAAGCATGGATGATACACGATCCTAGAATGGAGGAAGAGAAGATTTAGGTGCTACTCAATATATATATCAGTTCAAAAAGCCTGATGATAGAGGGAAGAAACTAATGAAAGAGCCACCACCACCATGCACTTTTACTACATCAATTTTTTTTAAAAAAATTTTATCTTATTTTTGTTTTGTTTCATCAAACAACTATGTCAAAATTTATACAAATATCACTGCTACATTCAGATTCATGTAAATAGTTTATCAATCATGTATAGTTGAATCTACCTCCTAATTTTGTAAGGGACTCCATCCTCATTTTTCTTTAACTTGAGGACACATTTCCAGTTAATCATGGGGGTATGGTAAAGTTAAATTTTCTATCAAAATGACATCATAGCAATGATGTCAAATCAATGATGTTGTTGATCCAATGTTAGTTTCCATGATATGTCACTGTTGATACAATGTCTCAAGATTTGTGCATTCATATAAATACAACACTTGGGTGCACAATCCAATAACTTTCCATTCCATCCTTAGGTAGACTCTTGCAGTTTGTTTTCATAGCTTTAGCAATAAAGTAAATTCTTGTAGTATGGTGTTGAGTAGTTGTACGAAGTCTTTATTAGAGTGAAGTGTACTTTGAGATAGGTCATGACTAAAAATAAAGATTAAGATTGCTTTTCATCATTGTAGTTTCATGTAGTTTTACTATTTTACTTAGCATAGTTTTTACTATTTTTTTAGTTTAATCATTTACATTTCTAAGTACTTTATTTTACATGTCATTAGTAAAGTGGAATGAGTATGACTAGTTTCGAGCACAAAGTATAATCATTTGGTAATCCTAATAGTGTTATATAGCTTGGTTCACTCAGTAGCATAACACTTGGTAACCCGGTAATGGTTACATGAGTCCAAGGTGTGTACGGTAAGCTAAGACTAGATGATCATCACTATAGGCTAGAGTAGATTTACGTTACTATTATTACTTAGATTTAGATTGTTATTCTCAACTTTCATTATGTTTGTAACTAGGAGTATCTAGACCTTGGTGTTGTCAGAGACTAACAAGCACCTAAACCCTATTTGAAGAACATCTTCGATCTCGTGACCCCTGGTCATGAGACCTAGAGGCCAACAATGTTGGCGGTCCCAAACAGTCACCAACAGAATCATTGAAGACCAAGGATGCATAGCTTCTTGAACAACATTCCATGTGTTGTTAATAGAACTTCCACTAACCACATTAAAATATAATCATAGCTTATCAACCCAACAATGAAGGAAAAGCGGAGAAAAACCTATTAAATGCAATCACATCTATCTATAAATACATCAAAATAGTAAAGGTTTTAAGCATGAAAGGAATGACTCTACATACAAAATCACATAAGGACAATCCAATGGTAAATAAAATAGGTAAAACTGATATGATCCAATATCAAAAATTATATCCAATTGAAAGGACCATAAATAAGAAACCTTAAGGCCAAAATCTAAATACATAACAAATTGAAAGAACATCAAATTCATCACAATACATCAAAGGATGCTTCGATTTCATTTGTAATAACATTACCCCAATATTCTTTAGCACACCAAGGAATACCTTAAATATTATGGACTTAGAATGGATGACATAAGGATTATGCCTCCAAGTAAGCAATGAATCCACTTCAATAGCTTAGAAGAAAGCATGCAACACATCTAAATATTTTAGATTGAGTATATACCTATAAGAAAACATCTACAACTTTGAATGAGTATTTGTAAACAAGAAAACAAACAATATTGTAGACATCATTGTCAAGATAACAATAATGTATCTACAAGAGGTGCCTCATTCCTAGACCCCGCATGAATTGGTACAAGATTTGGTATGGCATCATTTCTAGACTATCCAATCTAGGTTACCTATTTATCTATGATCATTATAGAATTAGGTTCCATGTAATTATATAACTATAAGGGTAAGATGACGAGCACAAAGAGGGGATAATAAGGTGTAGTACTATTATTCCTTAGAACTATCAAACTAAAGTGATTTTTTAATACTTAAGTGCTATCAAAAATATCTCATAGTATTCCATGGTTCCTAAACCATTGAAAGGAATAGGGGAATCATTAGTCTTGAGACCTCGATCACATACCTTATCTCTTTTTATGAAACTCATACTCTACTTCTTATTTCTCCTAGGCTTCTTTAATATTTATATGTCTTCAAATGTGTGCTCAAATGAAAGAGAATGTGTAGAGATTTTCATACCATATTCTAGACATGATAGGCCATTTTTATTTTTTCCCTTGCCATGGTTGGAACATTTCACTATTAGGGTGGATGTCCTAAGAACCTAGCTAGGACTTCTTACTTTTAGTGTAAACATCTAGCTTGACTATACTTGAGCATAGAGTGGACATCTCATATGTATGCTAGATGTTTCACTTAGATGAAAAAACTATCTTCTAGAACATACATGGGTTCAAACATATCTTGAAAGTGTTTAGCATGGACTAGAAATGAAAGGGAAAGACAATAAAAAACTAAGAAATAAATCTAACCTATCCTAATCATCATGTAAGAGAAAAAATTACCTTGACTTACCTAGTTGCGAATGATCCCAATCTAGATCTTATGAAGTAGTGAAGTAGGATGAATTTTTGTTTGTCTCCACTTACCTTTCTATTTGAACTTATTTTAATCCATTTCCTTCTTGGTACTTTGGTCCTTTCATGCTCTTTTATTCTACCTCCTTATTGATTTCCTTAAGGTTCTCCTTTGGATATTCATCTTCTTGTTTCATAATCCTACACATTATTACTACATTGTCTCTTAGAGACCAAGTGAGATGTATCTTGAAGTGTTGGATTTCTATGAGTAATTCACTCCAATGTGTCCAACTTATTTATAATGAAAAAAAAACTTGAAAGTTGGAAAGTTGGAAATGTTTATGGATAGAAGCAAATATACTTGATTTTATGAATATCTTTTGATGAACTTGTGGATCCATCATATTATTTTATTATGATTTATTTTTGTCCTAGTTCACTTTTATCATTGAGACTTCTTCATTATTGAAGTATCTAATTAAGTAATGTCTTTTCAAGAATAAATCTTTCTGGAACTTGTTTTTGATGATTGATATTTTTGCATAGCTTCTTAGCCTCTATTCCAAGCAAGGTGTTTTCTCATATGAGTAAGGCATGAACCCTTTTTAGCTCTTCTTCTTAAGAGCTGTGACTTTACTTGTTAGGTTCAAACATGAGTTTCTCTTATGTTTAAAATCAAACTTATGTTGGTATAACTTGCTTATAAACCTAAGACAAATCTTTTTTTATTTTTCAAAATTTTACTTAAGACATACATACCTTTCTTTAATGGTATCAACATATTCTATGTCACTTGATTTGTTATCATCTTCTTTGAATGAGGAAGCTATAGCTATGCATGTAAGATGGGTGTTGAAGGTATTACTTATCAAATTTGGTAGTGGAAGTCAATTCTTTTGTTCACAACATTGAAAAGAGGATAGTTTTTTGATACATTGAAATAATGTACAAATAAAGGTGACATTATGATATGCTTGAGACAATGAGATCAAAATGAAATAGATGTTACAACTAATATGTTCAAATTAATGAAGCTACTATTTTGATTTTCTTTCTTGACAAACATGAGAGATAGATCTATTCATTCTACATTCAAATAAAGAGAAAGACCATAAACATAATAAAAATTGAGAAAGTAATAAATATAAAAAAGAAGGAAAAATATAAACTTATTCTATTTTTATCTTAAATGAAATGATGCATTAAAAATTACCTCATGAGAAGGTATCTTATGAATACTTTCAACTTTCAAACTTTCTTGAGATGATGAGGAGGTGCTTAAAGAACTTTTGACTCTACTCTAAATGGTGGAGGCATTCCTTACATTGTCTTATATGATATCATAATTGGAGGTGGAGGTGCTTAAGAGCACACTCCACCTCTTGGGAAGTTCTCTCCTCCTATGAATTTATCTAATCATTTCTCTTCTCTTCTCTTAAGGTATGAATTCTTGAAATGGTTATTCATATAATGGTAACACACCATCTTATGTAGCTTTTGGATGCTAGATATTCACTAATGTGGTTGAAAATTACATCATGATAAGATGGTTAGGTTAAGATTAAGTGAGGGTTAGGTGATCCATATGATCCTAATGAATCTCCAAAAGACACATGGCTTGAGAGTGGTTTCAATAGATGTGAGAAGAAATAGTTGTTCTTGTATGTCCTCTTGTGTGGTCCTAATTGAAAGTTGGATTCCAAGTAATAATGAAGACCCACTTTGTCTTTTTTTTTTCCCTTCCTTCATGCTTCCTACTCCTTTTGAATTTATTTACCCTCCTTGAAAGGTCATTTTTGCATAGTTTTGATGTTTGTGAAGTCTTAATTATTCATAAATTTTTATCACTTTCTAAATATCACAAGAATTTAACTTGGATCAAATGTACATCACTCTAATTCATGACAATTCTTTCTTTATGGTGATATGAATTTGATGAGGCCTACATGATTAAAAGTTACATTAGTGGATTCTTCATGGTTGATCCTTGTGGATGGTACTTTGATAAACTCTTCATTATATGATTTTATTTTTAAAAAAATTTCATATTTCCCTTCTTTAAAAGATGTATCTTCTTTTTTATGATCTTCTCTTGGACTTAATTATTTATTTTTTGAAATTTTAGTGCATCTACTTTTGTTGGACACCTATGTTGTTTTTATTGCCTATACTTGGAGCTTATATGAGTCTTCATTATGGATCTCACTTGAAACTTATAGGTTCCTTTTGATCTCTTGGTTCATTTTACATTCTTTTTTATATTGAAATTTTTGTTTTGAAGCCTCTTGGATTTCTATTAGGTTAGGAAGGATTTTTTAGCCTATGTTGACCTCTTAGATCTTGTTGTCTCTTAGGAATTACATTTTGGATCCTCTTGAATCTTGTTTAGGCTTTGTTTTTGCCTCTCTTAGATCTCGTTTGCATTTTTAGGCTTCAAGGAGGGTAAATAAATTCAAATTTAGCCTCTTGAAATTTTTTTAGTTTTTTGATCTTCTATGAGCATTACCTTTAGGCTTTATGAACCTCATATGATCCCTTTGAAACACTTAAATTTTTCTATTATTTTTAGGCTCCTTACATTTTTTTTTTTGTATTTGAAATGCCTTTATGGGCATTTGCAATGGATGTTTAGGCTTACAACATAAGGAGAAGAATGAATAACACAAAAAATATAAAATATAGGAGGAAATGATGGGAATATCAAGTACCATCTACTTTCACAACTGCTTTAACTTTGGTTATGAGCTACCACCTCCTACATTTACTTAGGATGAGATGTTTAAAATTATACAACCATCATTTTTATATATGATGAAGAACAACTATCATATAGCTATTAAAAGTCCTTCATGACTCATCTAGATCTCTATTCTTTTATTAAGTTAAACTTCTACACCACCAGGCTTTTCAATGTACTAGCTAATAATCTACTTGTAGATTTTAAAACTTGTAGTAATTATAAGGAAAATTTTAATTTTTAAAACTATATTTGGCTTAGGACTTGGTCTTTGTAGAAATTTAAAGTGCTAGTTTAAAATGATGAGTAGTAATGAACAACTAAAGATGTGACATGTTTTTGAAATAGTAGCTATTCTTGTTTTCTTTTCTTTTGATACTAATCTAGCATTCACGACATGCTCATGTTGCATCCACAATTAAGAAAAATAAGAAATAATTTTGATTTTTTTCTACCTTCCATCCACATCTACCTTTTACTAGAGTCCTCCTTTGTAACATTTTCTCGATCATTTTGGCCTTGGGTCATTTTATTCATTACTACCATGAATGTCATTTTCCATCAGTTTTGTGAAATATTAGTAGATTATGATGCTTCACGATAAAGGATGACCTACTAGATATCTATACATTTGTTTACACTTCAACATTCAACAAAGGCATTTTTCTTTGATAGCTCCACCTTATTCCTACTTATGTTGGTGCTCTTAGATAGTACTTGAGAATAGCTTCAGATAGCCCTCCATAATGATGAACCATGAAAGCCACCACTTATAAGGCATTTTTATGACTATAATAGAAAATATGTTAGTTATTGTGATCATAAAATACAGTGATGTACAATTGCAATGTGATGGAATATTTTGCTGGAATGGCTAATCCTAGTTATTTACTTTCAAAATCATGGTAGTAGTAATAGGGGATGATACCTACCATCTACCAATGAATTTAAGTAATAGTGATGGTTTGCAATGTCATGTTTTCTTAAATTTTTAAGGTCTTCTTCCTAGAATATTTGACTACCAAATATAGGAAAAAATCACTAGAGGATGTCACTCACATAGCTACCTTTTTCCTTTTCAAAACAATAACTTTGAATCACAACTTTCAAGATTTTTTTTGTTACTAATAAAAGTATAATTTTTAGGGAATTGTAAGGGCATTGGATTTGGTATTTACAATACTAGGCTTTTAATCCTTTTTTATGAACTTTTTATAGAGTTTTTCTAGAAAATAGAAAATCAATATTTATAAATTTTTTTCATAAGCTCAGAGAAAATGGGCTTTGCAACCAACAAAACCATGATACCCAATCATTTTAACAAAAGAATAATAATGATAATATCTAGAGGAAACAACCATAGTATAAGACTAAAGGATGGTGGAATGCTCTTTTGCAAAATTTTAAGTGAAAATAAGGAATCTACTACTACTTTAAGAAATCATAAATCCCAAAAACAAAATTGATACAAAGTTCTTTCAAATAATATTTTTTGTGAATAAAATATATAGCAAGATAGCCTAATCTAAATTGCACCAAATAGAGACAATTATTAATAATAATTCATATTTTTCACTATAAGAACATCATGAAAACCATAGCATCCACACCAAGATTTAAACCATATGCTTTGATACCATTTATTAGAGCTATTTTTCTTTACAAAATTAGAATGAGAATAATTTTTTGATAGATTAAAATGATGTAGAAACAAAGATGAAATAATGATATGCTTGAGACCATGATATGAATATTAAGTAGATGATACAACTTATATGCTAAAATTGATGAAACTACTATTTTGGTTTTCTATGTTAACAAACATGAAAGAGAGATCTATTTATTTTATATTCAAATAGAGAGAGAAAACATCAAAATAATAAAAATTAAAAGAGGAATAAACATAAACATGAAGTAAAATATAACATTTTTCTATTTCTATCTTGAATAAAATGATGCATCAACAATTGTCTTATGAGGATGTGCTTTATGAACACTCTCAACTCTCAAACTCTCTTAACATGATAAGGAGATGCTTAAAGCACTCTTAACTATACTCCAAATGGAGGAGTTTCTAACATTATCTTATATGATATCATAATTGGAGGTGGAGGTGCTTAAGAGTACACTATACGTCTTAGAATATTCTCTCCTCTCTTGACTCTCTCTACTATTTTTTCTTCTCTTTTCTTATAGTATAGATTCTTAGAATGATTGTTCATGTTACACTCTAAAATTTTACCTAAGATAATTGATGATTAAATTATACATGGTTTAGTACTTAGGATATGTGATGTTATAAAGTTTATAAATTAAAAATAAATAAATTTCCATAAGAATTAAAAAACTTAAACCAAAGTGCATGATAAAACAAAATTTCACATTAGAGTGCTTAAAAAATAACTTCTATAACCATAAATCAAAGCTCATAATTAAATCTCATACTTATGATAAAACCATAATCTCAAGGACAATTGATAATATCTATCAATACATAAGTTCAAATACATCATGCTCATCATAACATAGATATCAAAATAAAGCTAAATGTAAAGATGGAAAAGAAAATTCAAGGATCATGCTCCATGAACATCAATTTCATAGCTTCTACCATCTAAATCTACATACAAACATACCAAAAGAGTTAAAAAATGTTCTAGTAGAGCCAACCACCTTGGTGCCTCTAAAACAAGCTATAAGATGGAATCACATGATACAAAAGAAGCAATCTTAAAATCCATATGGTTAGAAATCATAGTCAATAACAAAAACCATGACATTCATAAAATATCAAGAAATATGTTAACTAAGAATGCCCTAGAAATTGACCACCTATAATAACTAGTTAGTTCACAAAGATCTCACTTATCTTGTATGCTATTAGTGATCATCCTCAAGGACTAGTTCACCAAGTCTCACCTAATCTTGGATGAATTGACTCTAGAGAAAATTCCATGTGGCTTACCTACCCTATCATTCTGAATCATGAAACCAACCATGTGAATAATCATAAGTCATATGAGAAAGTACTGATTGGCTAAATAGCCTTCTCATAATTCTTGTCAATTATTGTAATCTGTGTATAATCATAGACTATGAATCAAGTATGCCAACCAATCGTCTCCTTCATAATACATACCCATTGATACATAGACTAGGCTAGCCAGGGTAAACTCATAGGTACCATGGGTCATGTTCTAGAGACCAACCTAGATTCCCCATACTATCTAATTATTGATATTTTTGAATGACCAATTAAGAGAAAAAAATGTTAGAAAAAACATAATTCTAAGTAATTTATATTAGGAATGGTATAGAGGATGTAAAAATAGCATAAAACAATGAAAAAAAACTAATCATTAGTTGACCATTAATGAACCTAGAAAATTTGGTTGCTAGAATAGAAACTAGAATATCTTAGGCACCAAAATAGTTTTAGCCTCAAATCCTAAGGGACTCCAAAAAGGGGATCTAAGGTACCCTAGATGGTTTGGTCAATTACCTAGTGATGTAGGAACACCTCTTCCAATCCCCTTGTTCTGTTCTATGTGTTATGTGTCTTTTTGAGATGATTTTGTTTAGGATGATTCTTGGATGTTTTGGCATGTTTTAGGGTGTTTTTGGATTATTTTTATTATTTTAGGGGGTTCTAAGGTCTATGGGAACTTTTTTGGAGGCATCTGAAGGCTTTCGACATCAAAACAAACATTTTTATTTTTGGCACCTGTAAGATAGATGTCTCCCCAAAAAGATAGGGGTCTTCCCTGAAGTGTAGGTGCCCCAAGTCCAAAGTGGATGGCTATAAAAAATAGTAGACGTCTCTCTTGAAAGTAAGGCTTCCATAGTAGACATATCAATAAGCTAGAGATGACCCAAATGCATGGGGTAGCTTCTAAAAATTTCCCATTCCAATTCGAGAAACAGCCAAAATAAGATGGAAATAGCCAAAGTAAGATGGAGATAGCTGGAGAGAAGGTCAGAAGACTTAGGATACAACTAAAGAACCTCAAGTTGAGTTGATGAAAGGTTTATATAGTTTTTACCTTCCAATTGCTTATTAATATTGATGTAATTCATCATTTCTAGTGTCGAAGTGCCAAGAGTCATAGTGCCAAGTGCCGAAGTGCCAAGAGATGCAATGCCAAGTGCTAAAGTGCCAAGGGCTATAGTAAAAATGCTAATGGTTAAACATCCCAATAGAGGGCAAGAGAGAGATCTCTTGAGGGAAGAGATCTTGTACAAGAAGAGAGTTTATGTAAGGAAGTTGAATGAAAGGTAAGGGAAAGCACTTAAGAGAGGTTAGGAGAATCTCTTATAAGTGTCTTGTCTTGAGCTTGGGCTCCATTATGAGAAATTGAGGATTAAGAGAGGATAAGCGTGGCCTCTAAGATCCTTGGGAGAGTTGTGGGTTAAGCTTGGCTCCTCATATTTGATGTATTTTCTATGTATTTTGGGAATTATCTTAATATTAAGGAGATTTTCTCCATTTTGTTATGTTATTGTTATTTTCTAAGCTAGATTTGCTTGGAAGTTGTGGATTGGGTCCTATTGGGATGTATCAAGGTGTAACCCCCTACACCAAATTGGTATCAAAGCAAAGGTTTAGAGGTTTCCACACTTTTATGTTGAAGCTTGGTGTTTTCTTTGAATGAAAGGAACATTGTTGTGGATACTTTTATATTTTATTTTGGATATCATGATTGTTGCTTTAGGTATGGCTCTAAATAAGAAGACAAATCAAGAACTTAGACAAGAGCTTCAAGAGTTCAAGGACTCCTTTAAAGCTTTTATGGCAGAAATGCAAGAAGTTCTTCCTTAAGTAAAGGTCCAAAAGCACCAAGATTTTACAAAAACTTTAGAAACGAATATGGAGAAATTCAAGGCTAAGATGGAAAATATTTTGAGAAGAATTAATATAATATCTTATAGCCATGAAGAAGGAAAAGAATATGAAGGGTTTGATGAAGTAGAGATCAATGAGAAAATGAGTTCTCAAGTATCTCTTATTGAGCAAAGAAGTGCTTAATACTCAAGAGTTTCAAGGGAGGGAACTAAGAGCTTCATAAAAGAGACCAAGAGATATTTCAAGTCCAAGATGGTGTATGTTGTTAATCAAGGAGAGTTTCTACCTTATGAGTCACGAGAGGTGATGAGCTATCATTAGTTGGTTGCATCGACAAGGCCTCGTCTATGTAGTCAACCACATCGACAAGGCCTCGTTGACAAGGCCCTGTCAACGCATCTTAGCTTATGTCAATGAGGCCTCGTCGACACAGTGTCTATCCATTGCCTCTAAATATGTTCCTATTAGATGCATTTATGGGAAGTCCAGATTTTAGTAGTAGTAAAGCCCTTGCATTTTATCCATTTGAAAGTTAGAATTTTTTCCTTAAGTGCTCATAGCAAGAGTCATTGAGTGTATAGATCTTTATTTGAGAATTTTTGTACCTGAGCATGATAGTTTGTGTGGCAATAAAGACAAGCTTTTTGATAAACCTTACAACACTTTGGATAGATTAGCTATTTTATTTATGCATTCAATGTCTTTAGTTATTTATTAAATGCTTTCAATTAGTTATCAAATATTTTCCAGTTATTACATTAATGAGACAATTAAGAAAAATAGATTATACACATAAGTATGAATGCTTCGAGTGTAAGACGTATTTGCTTGGTAATCCCAGTAACATTATCTCTTGGTACATCTAGTAGCATAGTGTTTGGTTGCCTAGCAGTGGATATGTGGGTTTAGGATGTATACAGATACATAGGGACTCATGTGAACATTGCTATAAAAGGGAATCTAATGATGGAGATCGTAAAATGTGTAAGAGTGATGGTGGACATCACAGTGGTAGTGGTGGGCCACCTTCCTCTTCATCCTCTTCATCTGATTCTAAACATTCCTCTTCATCTGATGGTTCTCATGAAAGTCACCATCAAAACAACCATGATGAAGATGATCGACGAAATAATAATGACCATGAAGGCCACCAAAACTGAAGGGGTGGTCAAAACCATCATCGACATCATCAACATAGTGATGATGATGAACCTTTACTAGCAACTCAAAGTAAGCTTAACATTGTAGAGGTAGTAAGGATTCCAACTAGGCATATGAAGGATAGTTGGATCAAACACCTAGATATGAACAATATCTCAAGATTTTAGGAAGGATACAATTTTGATCTATAGACACATTTGCAAGATTTTCAAGATGTCTGCACCTTACAAAACATCAAGAACGAGTGGCAGAAACTCAAGCTTTTCTCAAAGAAACTCATTAAAGAAGTTGAAAGTTGGTACCAGCCTTTAGAACTGGAATCTATCCAAAGATTGAGTACCATGTTAGAACTATTCAATGATAACTATTAAACATGCTCTAGAGTGTTTAATCTAAGAAGGCAAATCCAAGGCTGGAAATAAGGAGTACATGAACCCTTGGATACCACCATGGGACAATACTATTCACTCCTACATAGATGTCCTAGCCATGGTTACTCTTAGAGGGAACAACTTCACCACATCATAGATGGGCTCAGAGCAAAAACAAGAAGAACCCTTGGGATGTATGCCCAAGGGAGGTTGTCTAAAATGAGAGCTCATCAGATCCAAAGGCTAATTGAGTAGGTAGCAAAAGAAGAAGGTGAGCTACGAAAAAGGAGAGTGCTAAAGAGTATAATAGAAGCCCATCCATCAGAAAATGAGAGGTCTGATTTTGTGACAAGGAGGAGTCATGACTTAATGAAGTGGTGAACAAAAAGACCTTGCCTATCCAAAAAAAAATTTCTGATATTTAAACCAAGGTTGATAAGTTATGGGATTTTTTAGCTGAAAAGCTTCAAACCACTTTGAAGATTGCTAAAGAATCCAAAGAGAAAAATAGTGATTGTAATTATAGACGTTGAAAAGAAGCTAAACGTTCCTACCAAAGTGGTAAGGGTAAAGCTACTACAGTAGAGGAAGTTGTGGAGTATAACTCTAATGATGAGACTGAATGTGACATATATCAATATGAACATCCAAAGGGATGCTGCCCTATGGTGTCACACTTACAAGAGTTTGGAGTGTACACATTGAACCCCCACCTAGCATGTAGACAAGCTCCAAAACAATTACATTACCCTTAAGGAAGTCTAAGGCAGTTCAACCAATAGCAACAAACTTACTACCCAAGTGCAACTCCTCCACAATCTTATGAATAACACCAATAGTGGTACCAACCACAATCATGGGGAATGCCACCACCAAGGAAACAGTACCCTTATAAGCAACTAGATCCATATAGGTACTATGTTCAGCAACTCGTCTCCCCTAGAAGTTTGGCAAGTCATGCATCATTCCAACATCACTATTACCCTCCAGAGTATCACTAGATACATTCACCATCTACTTGAGGGGAAAACCCATAATTGGACCCTTATCATCCTTCACATCCCTCTGCACCTACACCTCCACCGTTGACTCATTTACCTCCTGCTCCATCCATGTAGGGTGAAATTTCTCCACAACGGCAGCAACGAAATGCTACAAGGGCTATACACTTACAACTAATTTTTCAACCAAGTGGTTTGGACAATTGATCAAGGAAATGACCTTTCTTATAGGTTGGTAGTCCTCTCCAACCCTCACAATCTACTCTGGTTGATCACCCTACATCTCTAGTACCCTCAACCTCTACATCAAATACTTTTGGGCACCCTTCAAACCAAGTGCTACCTAGGATTTGCATTGTAATGCTAACTCATGTTGTTTCTAATTCAATCAAGGTTTGCAACCTTCCTACAGAAAGATCTAATCCAAAAAGTCTACTCATCTTTCTACAAATTGCTAGACAAGAGTCATGCAAGGCTCTTCTTGACTCTGGTTTCAGAGTTAACCTCATCTCCCATGATATGTACAAAGCCTGGAACCTACCACCTCTTAAGAAGAGTAACATCTATTTAGAATTAGCAGACTAGTCAATTACAATCCATTTGGGATTACTAGAGGACATTATGACCACAGTTTGTGGGTGGTCCTAGCCTACTGATTTTCTAGTAATCAAGATGGACAACTACAAAAGTGACTTCCCCATCATCATGGGAAGGGCTTGGTTAAGCATGGTTGATGTGCAGATGGGTATAAGGGACCTATCTCTCCAAATATCTAAGGAGAATGAGTTAAGAAAAATTGAGAAGAAGCGTATTCCATGCATCACCTACAACGACAACGGGTGCAATTGTGTGCAAAATATTTGGTCCATCAAAAGCACATACATTAAGGCATGCAATCAATGTGTGCAAGAAGTTAATATTTAACAGTGTTTGTACGCAATAGCCACAAAGAAGGAGGGCACCTAGTGGTTGATATCTGATTCAAATAGTAGCACAATATGCATGGAGCCAACTGAGAACTTAACTTGTGCATATGTAGAAGGCATGAAAAAAATTAAACAAGTCCATTCCCAACTCTCTAATGAAGATGATGATAACTGTTGGGGAGAGTTGAAGATCCCATATCACTTTAAGCAAGAGCCCTTAGAACTAAGAACTTTACTAGTTAGAATAGGATATGCATTTTTAAAGAATGGTAAATTAGTCATCATTAATGCCAAACCTACTCCTGAACAAAAAGAAAAGTTGTTGAAAGTGGTGAATAAATGGTCAAAAACCTTCACTTGGTCATATCTAAAGCTAATAGGAATTGATCCAAGGATATGTCGGCACCACATCTACACTGACCCAGTCATGAAGCCTAGAAGGTAGTCACAAAGGTAGCTAAACCCCAAATTAAAGTAAATCATTAATAAGGAGAAGATAAAACAACTCCTCAAGGTGGGGTTCATCTATCCAATCATGGATAGTGAGTGGGTTAGCCCACTCATAATTATATCAAATAAGGGTGGTAAATGATGGGTTTGCATTAACTTTAAGTTGTTAAATATGGCAAGATTTAAGGATCACTTTCCTTTGCCATTTGTGGATTAATTATTAGACACCATATCCAAGCATTGTTATTATAGTTTCTTGGAAAGTTATAGTGGTTATAACCAAATCCAAATTGTGCTAGAAGACCAAACCAAGACAACATTCATGAGTCCCTTGGAAATTTTTGCATACTATAAGATGTCATTTGACCTATGCAATGCCCCTGCAACATTTCAATGCTTGGTCCTTAGTATCTTTTAACAAAAAATTGATAGTTGATGAGTGGAGAGGTACCCCTACACTCAACCATACGAATACGAGCGTTCACGCACGATCCTGTTGAACTCTGCAGACAGGCTAGTTGTGGTATCTAGATAGTTACACGTTGATCGCAGTTCACTGTCTTCCCACCTGGACTAGTATTTGCTTTGTCACATATGGTTTAGTCCAGAGTGAGGCGTATGATGTGATCCTAAACTAATGCTACTCCTAGAGACAATGGAAGATAATGTTTATTAAACTAATGAGTAATAGGAAATGAGTCTAAGCTAGCCTAAGTGCGATGAGCATCCATCCCTTAATCATCTGTACACAACTTGGACCTCGTGCATGACTACTACTGGGGTTACCAAGTGTAGATCCTAAGTACGCTGCTGGGTTACCAAGTAGTCACACTTAAATGCTCACGATTAAGTCATACTCATTGTGCATTTAACAACAGGAATAGTAAATGATGATAAATAAATATTAACTAAGAAAGCAATAAATAACAATAATAATTAATAATAACAATTAAATAATTAAAACTAAGTGAATGCTACAATGATGAAGTAATCTCGATCTTTATTTTCGGTCATGTGCGTGTCCAAGTACGTCACAATCGAATAACAGTGTTGCACAATTACAATCACCACACTGTGGGCATACACTAAGAAAATAATTTAACTTCTACGGAAAGAAAATGAAAGGGCTTCGCTACGCTACCAAAGGATTCCTAAATGAGGTGGAAGGCCCTCTTATTTATAGGCCGAGATAGGTGGTTGCGTAAACGGGGGCCCATCGACACAGCCGGGCCGTGTCGACACGGCCGCATATACACGGCCCCGTTGACGCATCAACTTAATGACACTTCATCATACCCCCATGACTGAGTAAAAACTCATCCTCGAGTCAAAGTGAGGAATAAGAACAATTGAATACACAGTGGATAGGTATGGGATTATTGACTAACTAGAAATTTATTCATGCCATAGTGGAGAATTAAACAAAATTTGGACATAGACACAAAAGACGAAACTTGCAAAACTCATGGGGTTCCCAGTAGTGGTGGCTCCTTCATGGGTGCCTTTCCTTTGTCCTATGCATCAGGCTTCTAAGATAGATATCATTGAAGAAGCACTTGACATTTCTCCTCTTCTATTTGAGGATTATGAGCCGTCCATGCTGATGTTCCAATGTTTGATGGAGTCAGAACTTTTCATAGACACAGCAGCTGCAGGAACACTTGATTGGCCTTAACATGCCATGCCACAAATAGCCGTTGTTCCTCTTCATAGGCTTGGACCCTGACCTCTCATCCCTTTTCTTGGATAGATTATGTAGTAGCAGGAGTTTTATGATGGATGCTGAATGATTTCCTTTTGCGCTGCATGTTTTGCACGAGGTCCTTGGCCTCTGCCTCCCCCAGGTCATTCGGTTATACCGTGAGAAGTTCCTCCTTGTTGTCTTCTTTTAGGGGCCATCTATAATCACACAAATATTAATTGTTAGTAAGGTTATTGAAAAAAGAATTCAATGATTTCATACCTTGCTCATTGCCTTTAATAAATGTTGCATTCTTTACTTAGTGTGATTTCAAAGTTAGATATTTTTCAAGGAAGTTGCCCTAAAAGTTTAATGTCAAACCTGGTTTTGAGGAACATTTGATAAAATAATGATTAAGGAAAGAATAGGTTTGGCAATGAAATACTCGGAGGGTATAAGATGATGTGGTGGTGTGCAACAAGTAAAAATTACAAAAGTTATGCAAGTGGGTCCTCCCTAAAGCAAGTTCCAACCTATATGCCCTTGCGTAACTTCACCTTAAGATGTTCGTAGGCATTAGAAGGGTTAAATGTAAGCTATACCAATGCAACAAAACACACACATGTTGATACCACCATGATGAGGTATGAATTCAATGCTATACAAGACATGAGTCAAAAATACATGAACAACGAGATGGAATGAATCGAAGAAGGGATTGCAAAGATTGGGACGTGCGGTAACTGACTTAGGGCACAACGAATCCTATGTGTAAAGCATGATTAACGTGTCATTAACCCATCGTTCCAAGATCAGGACCAAGTCCATTCCTCTAATCAATGACATTGCATTGTTTCATCCCATGATGAGCGACTATGAGAGTACCAAAACAACAAGGCATATGATCACTTGGCATTTTATTCAAGGGAGGAGTGACTTTTGTTTTGTGGCACGTTTTCTTTTTCTTTTTCTTTTTCTCTTTCTTTTTTTTTCACTTCACTAAATCCAAAGAAATCCCCAACCTTTAGGCATGGGTGCATGTCTTTCCAATGGGACCCCCTAGAACAGTATTTGATTTTTGAGTGCCCTTTTGATTACTCTTACTCCCATTTTTCATTAGATCTACAAGCATCTTAGTACAATCACATTGCATGATAACTCCCACAAACGTCACCAAAGAGAATCCGCAAGTCTGCTTGATGTCACACCCTAATCATTCCCTCTTGGTCCATCCTTCTTCATTCTAGGTACAATGAACACAAAATTAATTTTAAGTTCTAAAAATGTCAAGAATATCACTGTACCCTTGAACATAACCTCTTATTTATAGAATGGATGAGTGGGTGTAATGGGCTCACTATCCACATAATTGATCGTCGAGACTCGATAACATAGAACACACCTCAACCAACAAGCCACATGAGTATTTTATACATGGACAAGATTACTCAAATAAGAAGATAAAAAGACAAAAAGATAAAACAATAAATTAAAAGGGTTAAAAAACTGGAAAACAAAAAGTTGAAAAATTAAAGAAACAGAAAAACATTTATCAATTCTGTGTTGTTAGAATGGAGGATACCCCCATAACTAAATGGTTGAGCATGGCTAGAATTAATAAATGGAAGATGAGGATCCTCGCATGTTGGAAATATTGGAATTCGGTCATATGTACCCCATCGGGGTTCACACACTTGATTATAGTAAGCATAGTAGGGCAATTTATAAGATGTGGTTCCCGGATAACAAGTTGACCCACTATGATGTTTGTGACCGGAAGATGGTATGCAAGGATCAGTTTGTTGCTCTCCATTCCTATGTTCATTGGGCCGTATGATTGTTGGAGTGTTAATTGGTGGCCTTGATGAAGTAACATGAGGCGTTGGGTTCGAAGAGGAAGATGCACCACAGTGTTGGGTTTGTGTTGAGTGGGTGAATGCAGTGGTTTCTGAACTGTGGTATTCCTTTCGATGGTCACTTCTAAAGAAGGGACACCTTCGATGTTGTGAGGGACCTCCACTGCTGTTGATAGTAGCAGCACAAGTAACGTTTGCAGGTTGGTGCTGTGGTGCAAAATCTTCTAGCATAGCTAGCGGTGATGTAGAAGGGGGTGAAGTACGAGAATGTTGAGGTTGAGGAGAAGTGTAAGGCACATGAGGTGGTGATCTTTTTGGAGAGGACATGGGTGGATAGTACTCAGCAGAATGATAATGATGAGATGAGGTAGAGGATGCTAATCCCATTGGAGAAACAGGGTGTTGAACATAATAAGCATTTGGTGCTGCAACATACAAAGGGTATGGTCCAGTTGGCAGTGGCCTCCTCCACAACTGAGGTTTTTGCCACTGTGGTTGGACACAGTATTTCTGTACAAACTCTAGATGTAACATTCCTCCCCAATGCTCATGTAAATGTGACAAAACTGGACATTGGAATTTAGGGTGATCGTATAGACAGACATTACATTGATATGTGAAATTGGTAGTTGAGTTCTTATTCTTATCATCTTCTACCATTTGTTTTGATTGTTGCATGGTGTCCTATCCTGTTTCTCGATTTGGCATAGTTTTTCCTCTAATAATGTTGGCATATTCTCCACATCTTTCATGTACCCAGTTTGTCATCTTATTAATCTTTGCCTTAATTTCATCTAGTGATTGCAGGATTGGAAAAGATGATTCCACCTCCTTGAAGGGAGTTGATTTCTCCTCTTCATGATCATGGACCCTTGTTAAGTTAAGATTTTGGTCCTATTGAGAACTTTCAACATTCTCCCATTTGGCTATTTCTCCTTCTTCTTTTGCTATCCACTTAATAAGCTCTTGGAGTTGATGGGTCCGTAGCTCATATAGTTGACCTCGGGCATACATCCCTAGGGTCTCCCTTGTTTCATTATGGAGCCCATCTATGATATGGTACATTAGCCTTTCCTCGGAGAACCCATGGCTTGGGCAGTTGTTTAACAGTGCATAATATCTTTCTAAGGCCATGTCCAAGGGTTCATGTTGCACTTGTTTCCATTCTTGGATTTTTCTCCTCAAGGTTGACACTCTCACATAGGTTTGATATCTTTCATTGAAATGTTCTACCATTGTTGGCCAATGTCAAATTTATTTCGATTTTAATGACCTATACCATACTTTTGCTTGGCCAACGAGTGTCAAAGGAAAGAGCTTAAGCTTTTACCACCCATTATCAATATTGTTCCATGTACAGGCATCGTAGAAGGCTTGTAAATGTTGTTGTAGATCTGAATCATAGCCTCCTGAAAACTTGGGAAAGTTGTTTAAATCAAGCATAGGTAGACGACTTTCCTTATGATGCCTGCGAGCTATTCGAACAGCCTCCTGTATTTTTGTTAAGCATGTAGTGGCCATTAGGGGTTCATCGTCACTAGGTATGTTATGCTTTCATGCGTTGGGATGGTGTTGTCTTCATTTATGTTTATAAGAGACTCCCACCTCGGGTTGCTTACTCCAATCTTCATTGTCACAATATTCGTTGGTTCTCCAATGAATTGCTCCAATAGATGTGGCATTATTATAGTCTTGTAGGAGAGACATGATTGTAAGGTTGTGTGTGAATTTATATGTGACTTTTGTGATTACTTCTTCTTCCTAAGAGATATATCGTTAAGTCCTATATAGCGACCTTGTATGATGTAACTAATCTAAATAACTAGCACCATCCCCGACAACAGTGCCAATGATGAGCAGCTAGGTACCCCTACACTCAACCATACGAATACGAGCATTCACGCATGATCCGGTTGAACTTCGCGGATAGGCTAATTGTGGTATCTAGATAGTTACACGTTGATCACAGTTCGCTATCTTCCCACCTGGACTAGTATTTGCTTTGTCACGTATGGTTTAGTCCAGAGTGAGATGTATGATGTGATCCTAAACTAATGCTACTCCTAGAGACAATGGAAGATAATGTTGATTAAACTAATGAGTAATAGGAAATGAGGCTAAGCTAGCCTAAGTGCAATGAGCATCTGTCCCTTAATCATCCGTACACATCTTGGACCTCGTGCATGACTACTGCTAGGGTTACCAAGCATAGATCCTAGGTACACTACTGGGTTACCAAGTAGTCACACTTAAATGCTCGTGATTAAGTCGTACTCATTCTGCATTTAACAACAAGAATAGTAAATGATGATAAATAAATATTAACTAAGAAAGAAATAAATAACAATAACAATTAATAATAACAATTAAATAATTAAAACTAAGTGAATGCTACAATGATGAAGTAATCTTGATCTTTATTTTTGGTCATGTGCGCGTCCAAGTACATCACACTTGAATAAAGGTGCCGCACAATTACAATCACCACACTGCGGGCATACACTGAGAAAATAATCTAACTTCTATGGAAACAAAATTAAAGGGCTTCGCTACGCTACCGAAGAATTCCTAAATGAGGTGAAAGGCCCTCTTATTTATAGGCTAGGATAGGTGGCTATGTAAACGGGGGCCCGTTGATGCAGTCGAGCTGCGTCAACGGGGCCGTGTCGACGCGGCCGCGTATACGTGGCCCCATCGATGCATCGACTTAATGACACTTCATCAATAGTGGTGTTGAAGTTTCCATGGACGACTTCTCAACCTCCAGAGATACCTTTGACTAAGCCTTGAACCGACTTGAGCAAGTACTAAAGAGATGTGTTGAGACAAACCTGCAACTCAATTAGCAAAAGAGCCATCTCATGGTTTAAGAAGGCATTATGCTAGGGCATTGAATTTTGTAGAAAGGGATTCAAGTAGACCTAGAAAAGATAAGGGTCATCCAAGGAATAACACGCCAACTAGAGATCGTTAAAGATGTTCAGTCATTCCTTGGGCATACTGGTTACTACCAGCAATTTATTGAGAATTTCTCTAAGATTGCAAAATCGTTGGTAGAACTTATAAAGAAAGATGAACCTTTCATTTGGACCAAGAAATGTGAAAATGCATTCCAACAATTAAAAGAGAAACTCATAGAAACACCAATCCTATAAGCACCAGATTGGTCCAAACCATTCCATATATCTAACTATTCTTTGGGAGCAATACTTATGCAAATGGATGATAAGAATCATCCATATTATATCCACTGCACAAGTCAAAGCATTGTGGGAGCACAGTTAAATTACACCACCAAAAAGAAGGAATTAATGGCAGTGGTGTAAGCGTTAGAAAAGTTTAGAAATTATGTGTGAGAATATAAAATATTTGTATGTATAGACCATAGTGCAATTCACTTCCTTATGAATAAGCCAATGATGAGCCCTCATGTTATACAATGGCTTGTGATCTTGCACGAATTTGATATTACTATGGTAGATCAAAAAGGGATCGAGAATGTGGTTGCTGACCATTTTTCTTGCTTAAGATGGGATAACAAAGAGTATGAGAGCCTGCTCTCTAATCAATTTCTAGATGAACTTCTCTTTACTGGAGCAATCAATGAACAAATGCCTAAAAAAGCAGTATGGTATAATGGAATCCTCATATATCTTCTCACTCAAGAAATGCCACACGACTTGGATTTTAGGAAAAAGCAACAACTTCTTCATCGGGTCAAATACTTCATGGAAATTAATGAACACCTTCACAAAGTGTGTGTCGATGGCCTGATCCATTGGTGTGTCCCTGATGAAGATCAACTACGCATTCTCCAAGATGCTCATGAAGGACCTTGTAGAGGCCACTATGTAAGAAGACACACAACCATGAAAATCCTAATGGCAGGGTACTATTGGCCGATAAACTTTATGGATGTCCACTAGTTTGTCAAGTCTTGTGAGTGTTGTCAATGTGATGGGGGGATGACCACTCATATGGAAGATCCTCAACAATGGATTCAACTACTAGAACCTTTTGAAATATGGGGTGTTGACTTCATGGGTCTCGTCACATCCATGTCTAATGGGAAAGTGTATATTATAGTAGTAGTTGACTATTACACAAAATGGGTTGAAGCAATAGTCGTTATAGATTACACATCATCCACTACCACCAGATTTATATAACAACATATTGTAAATAGGTTTGGGATGCCATGTTCACTAATTTCTGATAATGGGACTCATTTCATAGGTGCCACATTTAAAAAATTAATGCAAAACTTGGGGGTAGAACATAAATTAACAACACCTAGAGATAACCAACCTAGAGATTACAAAAATATTAACGCAAACCATTAGCAACTATAGGAAGGATTGGAGCACAAAAATTAATGATGCTCTTTGGGCTAACTGATCAACTTGGAAACTTCCTATTGGATATTCTCCCTATGAGTTAGTGTATGGGAAACTTCCAATGCTCCTCATTCAATCTAAGCTTCATACACTCTTAACAACCTATGATCTAAACCTTGACCTAGGTTTAGCACAAAAGGAAAGATTAATCAATCTGAGCATGCTAGACAAAAATCGCGTAGTGGCCCTATCTTTGAATGAGGTGAACAAGGCATTCAGCAAGCAATGCCATAGCCTTAAAATTAGGAAAGTAATGTTTCAGCTAGGAGATAAGGTCCTCTACTAGAACCCCACACATGTACCTTAAAAGGAAAAATTTCAAACATTGTGGGAGGGACCTTAAATAATTGACCAAACCTTTCCCTCTAGGGCTATGATAATTTACAAACCTGACAACCTAAATAAAATGTAGTTGGTCAATATCCAACAAGTCAAACCTTTCCTAGAACCAAGACTAGCTAGTGTAACTACTGCCTCAACAGATGAACATCCACATTCTATTTTCTAGATCTCCTCCTTCCAATTAAGTCATGGTGGAGATGGCTGTCCATGCTAACCATCACCATGGCCTCTCAGTTTTTCTACTTTTTTTGTTTTTCAAAATTTGGAATTTAACAAATTTTTGATTTTCAAATTTTTCTAATTTTATACCATTTTTAGTACATTTAAATTTTCTTGATTATTTTACACTCTCTTATATATTTTACTTTATTTTGTTTCTTGTGTTTTTTTCTGATTAAGTGTGATATTTTCTCATTTTTGCTAATAAATTTACTTTATTGTCATAGGACACAATGTTGCCATTGTTGTTTACTAATGATGGTTCATGCTTAATGTGTGATTATCAATGTATGGTTTCTATTTTTTAATTCTGATGTTTGATGACTTTGACATGGTTTATTTTTCATGGAATAGGTAGTAAGTCCATGTCATCCACACATGCAAAGAACTCTATGATTTTCCTTATTCTGGGAATTTGAGATCCCTTTTTTATTAAAGAAACTTTTAATCAATTAGTGACCTTGGTAGTTCCAGAATTAGGAAGGATTCAAAAGGGTTGTAAAAGGTGTGGCTTCAAAAGGACTCAATACTATTTGTACTCTTCTTATTGCTTGAGTGCTTAAGTGTTTTTTGTGGATTTCTTACTATTCCATACCACCCAATGATAGGAAGACAAATAACATCGTTGCATGGTGTGGTTCTCATCATTCAAAAGAAAAAAAACAATGATGGGAATTCAAAGCACACCCCTTCAACATGAATAAGTCCTCACATGGTATGGTTCCCATTTTAAAAAAATGAGAATTCAAAGCACACCCCTTAGAAAAATATAAGGGCTATATGCATTAGTTATGGGACTTAAAATACATACACCTATGCTTGATCCCCTCTAACTAAGGCCTTCTCTCTCTCACTTCCTACTTCTCTCTCCTCTTTGTGGAATAGTGATTATCTTGCAAGGACACTCTTGTGTCTCAAGTGGATGGATTGGTCTTAGAGTGGTAATGCAAAGTCGCTGAAAGCAGATGGCTTTGGTCTAGACTAGGGATGGAACTTTTCATGTCATTTTTACCACAATTCCATAAGGAACCGCTTATGACCTTAATTTGGAACTTTATTCCACATTCTTTATCATCCATCCATGCTATCATAGCTCACCTCACTACTGGGTTCTATGTTATGCTCTATGTTGTAACTGACATATTGGGATTCTTGAGTGGATTCTTTTGGGTTGGTCCTTAACTTGTCATGATCATTAAATTGACTATGGGGCCTACAGACTCCTTAGTTGAGGTTATGCAAGGGCAAAAAGGGCATGAGCCTACTATGGGGAGGACCGACTTGCATAGCTTTTAGCTTGATTAGTTAAGGTACCTTACCTTTAACACCTCTACAATCTTATATTTTATATTTTATATTTTCCATTTTGTAAATCACTCAGTACTTCTTGATCTTTCATTGCATTTATCCATTAAATTAAATTTTCTCCTTTTTTACAACATTATGAACTTCAATGTCCTCTTCTCATGATTTCATACTATTCTTGGTCTTCTAAGCTTTCATTTGATCACAATTTCATCAAGAAAATTCTTTGTATTTTGAAAGTTTGATCAAAGTCAATGGTGGTCAAAAACTACATTAACAAGGCCTTGTTGACGCAGCCCCATCGACAAGGCTTCATCAACACAATACAAAAATACTATATATACCATTGAACACTTTGGAATTTTTTGTAATATGCTCGTAACACATAGGGAAGTTTTGCAATTTTTTAGATCCTAAAACCTTCTAGAGTCTATAACTTTCAAACCATTTGTCCAAATCACTCTATTTTTTGATCCTACACTTACCAAAGGTAAGATCTTTATCATGAGGGCCACAAACCTTAAGGTTTTTGATGAAATTTTTGAAATTTTTTTCTAACTCCCCCAAGGGTTAGTAACCTTAATCATACATAAACATCAATTTTTCCAAGTTAATCCTTCCAACAACCTCCAGGATGATTCATCAATGATAAGGCATATATAGAAATGACAATTAAGTTAATTAAATCAGCCACAATCACAACTTAGCCAAGTGTAACCACCCTCAAGAGTTAAGGTATCTTAATTGTTTTAAGGTTACATAATGATTATTAATCCATGGTTCTATTGTGATTGCAGATGGCACCTAAACAAAAGTGCCTACAGGAAGGAGAACTCTCACAATCATAGGAGAAATGACCTAGAGTTGGAAGGGGCTAGTAGGAACAAGGCCAAGAACAAAAAAGAGGTGATCCATGCAATGGGACCTCTTTGTGAGGAGCCAGAAGTGGAATCTATTTGACAAATTCTAGAAGAAGAAGTGCCTACAGAACAATATCAATGAGGAGAAGCACCTGGACCTATGCCAAGGCTTGAGGTGACCCTGACTTAAGCCTACCTAGAAATTATTAAGTCCCAAGGATCCAAAGATCAGTTCTTCAAGAGATAAATTTTAGGCCAGTTTTGGAAAAAGTTCTATAGGATGTTAGAACATAATTGCAAACCTCTCCCATATGACCAATCATCACGACCAGTGGAGAGTGGTACATGGGAGAGACCTATCTCTTCTAGAATAGCCGAAGGTCAAGGTCCGTTGTAAAAATTAAGGACATTCAAGTGTCCTACTCAGCGAAAGCCATTGCAAAGGCACTGGGGTTGCTAAACATTGGAACATAGTTGGTGAAGATATCAACAAAAGTTGATCTTAAGGCAAAAAGGAAGTGGACCCAACAATGCTATGGGGTGGACCATAAGGATTATGGTGCGCTCACACTAGTGGATCGAATTTATTTCAAGATTCTGGCCTATCACCCCAATCCAATGGTGAGGCCAAGCAAGGTGACTACTTTCTCTACTTGATCATGCATTGCTCTAAGTAGGAAATTTTCTATTAACCTCGGACAGTTGATTTATTTGGAGATCAAGAAGCGTTTCAAGGAGAACGAATGTGGAAGGAAGACCTTGCCCTTTTTATGCCTCATCAAGAAATTTTGCAAGAGGGTAGGTATCATTTGCTATTCAAATGACACTCTCAAGCATGCTCCCTTAGCCTCATGCACAAAAATCATGAAAGAAAAAATGCCAACAACCATTCAAGTAGAAGAGCTACTACCACCACCACCCACTCAGGAGATAACACCAAAGGCCACATAGTTCTTGAGCATCTATGATAAATCTGAGAGCAGCTCTTAAGTGAACAAGAGTAGTAGGGAGGAACGAGTGGGGTAGATCCATCTGTGTATTGGCCAACAATGAGTCACCTTAATGAGGTGGCCCCATCAGTTAGCCAAATAGAGAGGGGTGGTTCCATTTTCTCTACCCAAAGAACATAGCTACCTTTGAGGTTAGATCCCAATGCTCAGGAGGTGACGGTGTCATTAGCAACACATCATCTATTCCCAGAAATCTCTAGGAATGCTGCCACTTTCTCAGTGAGGTTGAAGGAAGGTGAAGAGGTAACTATCTTGGTGATGTAGCACCAAGGGCAGGAGACAATAGCAGAAGTGGTAGCTAACTGTGTAGCTAAAGCATTGAATGCACCTGTGACATCTGTACCAGACGTATCTACACTCCAAGATGTGTAGACATTCACATGCATGGTCAATGGGAAATTGAATTCAGCCCAGCATGAACAACTACTAGGACAACTGGTAGGAACTAGGCAACTAACTCTAAATATTTTTGATCTTCCAAAAAGCATCACTACAACCTAATCAAAGCTGCTGAATGCAAAGTGTAGATGCATCATTTTGAAGGGGCAACTAGAAATGGCTCAAAATAAAAATCAATGCTTGGTTGTAGAGGTTGTTAAACTTCATGCCTAGCTTGTAGAACAAAAAATCCTCAGCTCAACAATGATAAGAGATGAAGCTATCAAATAACTTCAAGAATGATTTCAAAAGGCTGAGGAGGAAGTAGTAATTGCCATCTTCAAATAGTCTATGGTAGAAGATAAAATGCACTTAATCAAAAAGGACTTAAATCAGATGCACCAAGAAAATGAAGCATTGATTAGGCAAAATCATCACCTACAAATGTTGATGCTCAAAGAGATCAAATGTAATAATTCATTCATCAATAGCAAGAGCAACTTTCCAGAGTCAACACTAAACTAAGGAAATTTGCTATGGAGAATTGCAATCTATCAATCAAGGAGGTACGCACCTTGTGTCAAAAGTCTACCATCAAAATCGCTACTTGGAAGAATGAAGCTCTCAAGTTTGAGACTGTGAAAAATCACTACAGGGACCAAGTGGGCTTGAAAAAGGAAATTAATGAAAAGGACATCTGGATGGAGAAGGCTAAAGTGAACAAAGCCCTCCAACAACTCCAACAAGTAAGAGAGATGTGACAGCCCATCCTTGATGGGATTGATGCCTACAACAAAGCAGAGATCCGCTTGAAGGAGTTGTAGATCAAAGAAATGACAAAATATATGGAGTTGGCCAATCTCCATTATGCAAACTTGGCAATGCTGACATCTACATGGCCACAATTAGAATTGAAGAAGCAGGTGGCTAGTGCGTATCTACTATATGAGGCCAAGTTCAAACACCACAAGGACATTAAGCAAAAGCTTGAGACTGCTAATGCTGAACTTAAAGTCCTCAAAGGACAATTCACAAATCAGCGATCCATCATCAAGGGCCTAGCTAGATGGATGAATGACTACTAAGAGCTAAAGAACATAGTGCAAGCATTCAACATTAAATGCAAATAGTCTACTGCTTGGTTTGGCAATGTCAAGGAGTTGTTTCTAGTGATCCCTTATCCTTGGGATGTGCCTATTCCAACCTAAATTGGGAAAGTTGGGTGGATGATGCATGATCCTAGGAGTAAGGAGGAGAAAATAAAAGCACTACTGGATGCTTTCTACCTTCCACCTAAAGTTGCAGCTGTAGCAGGACAACCATAGCTACCTCAACCACCACTAGTGCGTGAAGCTGGTGAAGGTCCCTCAAAGCCTTAGGAACCACCACCACCTGGAACTATTCGATCTTCTCCAACAAGCTTCACATCATCAAGAAATCTGTTGTCCAATTTTTAAAGAGTTGTGTCATGGTGTTCAATTTTGTGTCTTGAACATTACCATTTTTGTAATGTGTTGATCCGTACGCCTGGCCACTCCATTTTTTGTCAACTCAATCAAGTTTTTTTTGTTGAAAGAAAAGTTAATCAATAAACCCATACCTTCCCAATTTTGTAAAATAACTTGAAGACAAGTTTTCATTTAGTCATGGGGGTATGATGAGTCATTGTTGGTTGGCTGCATCGATGAGGCGCCATCAACACATCTTGACCTACGTTGACGAGGCCTCATCAACGTAGCGTCTATCTATCATCTATAAATACATGCCTACTAGCCACATTTATGGAAAGTCCAAATTTCAGTAGTAGCAAAGCTCTTGCATTTTTTCTATTTGAAAGTTAGAATTTTTTCCCTAAGTGCCCGCAGTAGGAGTCATTGAGTATATAGATCTTTATTTAAGCATTGTTGTACCTAAGCATGATAGCATTTGCAGTAATAAGAATAAGCTTTCTAATAAACCTTGTAGCACTTTGGATAGATTAGCTATTTTATTTATGCATTCAATGTTTTCAATTATTTATTAAATGCTCTCAATTAGTTATCAAATATTTTTCAATTATTATGTTAATGAGATAATTAAGTAAAATAGATTACACACATAAGTATGACCACTTTGAGTGTAACATGTATTCGCTTGGTAATCCCAGCAACATTATCACTTGGTATGCCCAATAGCATAGTGTTTGGTCACCTAATAGTGGATACATGGGTTCAGGACGTATAAAAAAAGTGGGAATGGATACTTATGTTAGGGTTAGTTAAATTATTAGTAAATTAGTTAATTTAGATTAGTTAATTAAGCTCCTTTTCTCTACATTTAAAGGACCAAAGTATAAAATATAAAATGATAAAAATTGGATGCCTTCGTTACACTTAACCATACCAATGTACATCACAAGTGTAATTGGGAAGACAATGATTTTAAGGCTAGAATTCACTTCCTAAAGGGCTAGTGCACTAGAAACAACAAAGTCCATGAAATTTGACCAAATCATGCATGAACGCTTGTGATTAATATGGTTGGACATAGGTGTACCTTGCCACTCATCAAGAGGTAAAGGATCAAAGCTAAGAGAGTGGCAAAGATCAAGGAACTTCTTCAATGAGAATTAAGGGTAGTAGTAGAAGGTATGATACTCATTATTTTTGCAATTTTTCTACACCTTGTGTTAAGGGAAATGAGATTCTATGTCAAATTAAGACTAACTCATGGGAGAGAGATGAGTCTTCTAGCCAAGGTATGTGGAAGAATAATTACTTTAATGTTGTTTTTGATGAATCTAATGTTAAGGCCATGGAGGAGAGCTCATATTTTGAGTTGGTACCTCCAAAGTGGAATGAAGAGCTTACTGTTAATTCCTTTGAAGAGGAGAAACCATTGGAATTGGAAACTCCTATTTGAAATCTTGAACCTCCAAGCTTTGATGAGATTGAATAACCACATATTGAAGATCAAGTTGAACCAAAGATAAATGGCAGAAGCAATGGAAAGGTAAGTAATAGTGAGCTTAACCTTGTTGATGGTAGTAATGTCTCTCATGTTAAAGATAGTGTGATGGATGCTAGTTTTTCACTTCAGCTTGGTAGTGGTTTGTTCAATGATAACGATGAACATCATGCTCATTGTGATGATTGTGATGAGATTGAGAGTCATATTATGAATTTTGATGCCATTGTTACTAAGAGGAAGACTAATATTAGTAAATTTTTTTATGATGATGGCTATTGGACTATTCATTATGAGAAGGTCATTATTGATGTGAGTGAAGACATTGATAATGATATGGATCTCTAGAATTTGGAGATGCTTACTATCGATTATTGCAATGATAAATTTATGAAGCGTGTTGATGGATTTGATTATCTTGGCTATAAAATGGAAGTGCAGCATGAAGCCAATCTACATGGTGATGTTGAAAGGAAGCTAAGTGGTAGTCTTCCAAACACTAAGAAGAAGAAGGTGAAGAAGGAAAAAAAGAAGCAAAGAAAGGATGTTGGATTAAGAAAGCCTAATCCTTTTTCTTTTTATTATTCTTTATTTGTTGTTGGTTTAAGTCATCATGGGGATGCAAGGAAAGCATTCCAACGAGATGATTAGACGAAGGAAGCATGATGGAGCATGAGGACAAGCACTCATGAGCAAGGAAAGCTCAAAACCAAAACCTCTAGTGATATTTATTCTCATGTTTGTAATGCATAAAGTCATGATTATTGTGATGGCCTTGAGTCATGAAGGCATGGTGCATTTTAGCTTGTGAAAGGTAAGGAAGCAAGACATTTTTAATGGTGGGAGAGCCAGTGTAGGGATACCTCTTCTGATCCCCTTGTTCTACCCTACATGTTATGTGTCTTTTTGAGTTGATTTTGTTGAGGATGATTCTTGGATGTTTTGTCATATTTTAGGGTGTTTTTAGCTTATTATGATGAGTTTAGAAGGTTCCAAGATCTATGGGGACTTGTTTGGAGGCATTTGGAGGCCTCCAACATCAAAACAAGAATTTTTATTTTTGGCATCTATAGGATAGACGTCTTCCTAGAAAGATAGGTGTCTTCTCTAAGAAATCTCCCTTGAAGTGTAGAGTATATGTCTACCAAAAATAATAGACATCTCTCCTAAAAGTAGGGTGATGAATCACATTCTATCAGTTGCATCTACAAAACCTTGTCGATGTTGCCTCGTCATCTAGGCCTCATCAACAAGGCCTAGTTGACACATCATATCATGCGTTGACATGGCCCCATTAATGTAGTGCTTGTAGTTAGCTATAAATACACACCTGTAGCTACATTTATGGTAAGTAGAAGATTGTAGTTGCAACTGAGCTCTTGCATTTTTTCCATTTGAAAGTTATAATTTTCCCCAAAGCACCCATAGTAAGAGTCATTGAGTGTACAGATCTTTATTCCAGCATTATTGTACCTGAGCACAATAGTGTGTGCAATAATAAAGATGATATTTTTGATAAACCTTGTAGCACTTTGGATAGATTAGCTATTTTATTTATGAATTTAATTTTTTTATTATTTATTAAATGTTTTCAATTAGTTATTAATTATTTTCTAGTTATTACATTAATGAAGCAATTAAGCCAAATAGATTACACACATAAGTACCACTACTTCGAGCGTAACATGTATTCGCTTGGTAATCCCAGCAGCATTATTACTTGGTATGCCCAGTAGCATAGTGCTTGGTCACCTAGTAGCGAATACATGAATTCAGGATATGTATGGAAAGTGGGATCAAATGCTTATGTTAGGATTAGTTAAATGCTAGTTAATTAGTTAATTTAGATTAGTTAATCAAATTTCTTTTATCTACATTTGAGCACCAATTTATAAAACAAAAAATGATAAAAATTAGATGCCTCAATTACAGTTAACCATACTAACAAACCTCACAAGTGTAATTGCAAAGACAATGATTAACCTTAAGGCAAGATTCACTTCCTAAAGGATTAGTGCACTAGAAATGATAAAGTACACAGAATTTGATCGAGTCGTGTATCGCTTTGTGATTTGTGTGGTTCGGCATAGGGGGGGTACCTTGCCGCTCATCATTGGCACCGTTGCTGGGGAATTTATTTGTGGAACATGCACTATTTAGGTTTAGGTGAATACCATTAATATCGTTATACAAACCTCAAGGTTCATATCATTTCCACTATATGTAGAATTATAAAAAGCACATTGACAATTTTATTTTGTTTTGAAAAATGTCTTCTTCTTCTTGCAAGCACAAAGATACCAAACCACCAGTCCCACAAGAATGGAAGGTGGTATACACTCATCTAAATGAGTTTGTGCTAAACTTCACCTTCATCCTACATCAAGATGAATAGTTGCAATGGCATGATATGAAGGGAAATGTTGTCTTGTCCCTCAATCGGTCTCTTCCTAGAATGCTATTCAAAATCCTTAAGAAATTAGGCATAGCAGATATTCACAAAGAATATGTTGTAGATTGATATGACACTTGAAACTACTATTCCATTGAAACACAATGCAAATGAGATCAACATCAGAAGAAACTTCATGAAGCTATAAAGGGGAAACATTACACAAATCCCTTGTTCCTACTAAGTCAAGATGACATTGAGGATCCTCCTATTAAAGGTTCTCAACATGAAGATTCTCCATCCCTTACTATTGATGGTGAGGGTGTGAATTTGAACCTGAAATCCACTATGCATAAATTAGGTTTAGGAAAAAGTGACAACCAAGGTAGGGACTTGGGCAAGCACCATAATAGCAAGGGATCCAAGGATGGTGATTGTAATAAGCATAAGAGTGGTGATAGATACCATAGTGGTAGTGGTGGTCCATCTTCCTCTTCATCCTCTTCATCTAATTTTGAACATTCCTCTTCATTTGATGATTCTCATGGAAGCCACTATTGAAACAACCATGATGAAGGTGATCAGTGAGATAACCATGATTGTGAAGGCCACCAAAACAGAAGGGGTGGCCGAAACCATCATCGATGTCATCAACATAGTGATGATGATGAGCCTCTCTTAATGACTCAAAGTATGCTCAACATTGCAGAGGCAGTGAAAATTCCAACCAGGCATATGAAGGATAGTTAGATCAAGCACCTAGACATGAACAATATTCCAAGATTTGAGGGGGGATACAACTATGATCCACAAACCCATCTACAAGCTTTTCATGATGCCTGCACCTTACAGAACATAGAAAATGAGTGGCAGAAACTCAAGCTTTTCCTAAGGACACCCATTAAGGGAGTTGAAAGTTAGTATCGGTCCTTAGAGCTAAAATCTATCCATAGATGGAGTACCATGTTAAAACTATTAAATGAAAAATATCATATATACTTCAAAATGTCAAGGCTAGGAATAGGAAGCACGTGAACCCTTGGATGCCACCATGGGCTGATACTATTCACTCCTACATCAATGCCTTGGCCATGGTTATTCTCAGAGGGAACAACTTTTCCACATCATAGATGGGCTTAGAGCAAAAACTAGAAGAACCCTTGGGGTGTATGCCCAAGGAAGATTGCCTAAATTAAGATCTCATCAGATCTAGAGGCTAATTAAGCATGTAGCAAAAGAAGAAGGTGATCTATGAAAAATGGAAAGTGCTAAAGAGTATAATAGGGACCCATCGATCAAAAAATAAGAGGTTCGATCTTGTGATGAGGAGAAGTCACCACTCAATGCAATGGTGAATAGAAAGACCTTGCCCATCCAAAAATCTATTTTTAACATTTTAGCCAAGTTTGACAAGTTATGGGACATTTTTGATGAAAAATTTCAAACCGATTTGAATATTGTTGAAGAATCCAAAGAGTAAAGTAGTGATTGTAATCATAGGAGGCAAAAAGAAGCTAAACATGCCTACCAATAGGTAAGGGCAAAGATATTGCAATAGAGAAAGTTGTGAAGTGTGACTTTGATGATGAAACTAAATGTGACATTTACCAATACAAACATCCAAAGGAATTTTGCCCTATAGTATCACACTTACAAGAGTCTAGAGTGTACACATTGAATCCTCACCTAACACGTAGGCAAGCTCCAAGATGATCGCCCAAGATAGTTCCACTAATAACAACAAGCTTACTACCCAAGTGAAACTCCTCCACAACCATATGAATAGTACCAATAGTGGTATTAACCACAATCATGGGAAATGCCACCACCAAGGCAGTAGTACCCTTATAGGCAACCAGATCCATACGAATACTATGTTCAACAGCCCATCTCCCTAGGAGTTCTACAAGACATACATCATTCCAGCATCCCTATTATCCTCCAGAATATCACCAAATACACTCACCATCTACAGGGGAAATCCATATGCATATCCATACCATCCTCTGCATCCCTCTATACATACACCTCCATCTTCAACCCAGTTACCTCCTACTCTATCCATGCAGGGTAAGATTCCTCCATAGCTGCAACAACGAAATGCTATGAGGGCTATACACTCACAACTAATTTTTCAACCAAGTGGTCCAAACAATTGATCAAGGAAAAGATCTTTCTTCTAGCCTACTAGCCCTCTTCAGCCCTCACAACCTACTCCAATTGATCGCCCTGCATCTCTAGCACCCTCATCCTCTGCATCAAATACCTTCAAGTGTCCTTCAAATCATGTGTTTCCTAGGATCTATACTATAATGCTAACTCGTGTTGTTTTTGACTGGATCAAGGGTCATAATCTTCCTACAAAAAGATTTGATCTAGAAAGTCCCCTCATTTATCTATAGATTGCTAGACAAGAGCTATGCAAGGCTCTTCTTGACTCTGGTTCTGGAGTGAATCTCATCTCCCATGACATCTACAAGGCCTGGAACCTATCGCCTGTTAAGAAGAGCAACATTCATCTAGAATTAGTAACTCAATCAAGTACTATCCCTTTCGGCTTAGTCAAGGACATTGTCACCATACTTTGTGAGTGGTTCTATCTTGCAGATTTTTTGGTAATGAAGGTGGACAACTACAAAAATGATTTCCCCATCATCATGGGAAGAGCTTGGTTAAGCACAATCGATACAAGAATGGGCATAAGGGATGTATCTTTAGAAATATCCAAGGAAAATGAGCTAGGAAAAATTGAGAAGAAGTGTATTACATGCATCGCGTATAGTGATAACAAGTGTAATTGTATGTAAAAGATTTGGTCAATCAAGAGTACCTACATTAAGGCATGCAATCAATGTACATAAGAAATTAACATTCAAATGTATCTATATGCAGTAGCCACAAAGAAGGAGGACACCTAGTGGCTAATGGCTAGTTCAAATGATAGCATAATATGCATGGAGCCAACTAAGAGCCTAACATGTGCATATGTTGAAAGCATGAACAAAATTGAACAAGTTCATTCCCAAATCTTTGATGAAGATGATAATACCTACTAGGGAGAGTTGGAAATCCTTGGTCACCTCAAGTAGAAGTCCTTAGAGCTAAAAATTTTACCAGCCAGTATGGAGTATGCATTTTTAAAGAATGGTAAACTAGTAATAATTAATGTTAAACTAGTAATAATTAATGTTAAACTTGCTCCTGAAAAAAAAGTTGTTGAAAGTAATGAACAAATAGTCAAAACCCTTTGCTTGGTCATATCCAGGGCTAATAGGAATCAATCCAAGGATATTCTAGCATTGCATCTACACTGACCTAATCATGAAGCCTAAAAGACAGCCACAACTAAACCCCAAATTGAAGCAAATCATCAAGAAAGAGATAGAGAAACTCCCCAAGGCATGGTTTATCCATCTAATTGCAAATAGTGGGTGGGTTAGTCCACTTGTAATTGTATAGAATAAGGGTGGTAAATGATGGGTTTGTATCAACTTCAGGTTGTTGAATATGGTAACATTTAAGGAACACTTTCCTTTGCCATTTGTGGATAAAGTATTAGACGTCATATCCAAGTATTGTTATTATAGTTTATTGGATGGTTATAACAGCTATAACCAAATCCAAATTGCACCAGAAGACCAAGCCAAGATAACATTCACAAGCCCCTGGGGGACTTTTGCATATTGTAAGATACCATTTGGTCTGTGCAATGCCCCTACAACCTTTCAATGCTCAGTCCTTAGTGTCTTTCAATAGTAGATTGGTAGTGGTGTTGAAATCTTCATGAATGAATTTTCCACCTATGGATCTACCTTTGAGCAAGCCTTGGACTGACTTGAGCAAGTACTAAAAAGATGTGTAAAGACAAACCTATAACTCAACTAGCAAGAAATCCATATCATGGTCTAAGAAGGCATTGTGCTAATGCACTAAATTTTGCAAAAAGGGATTAAGGTAAACCCAGAAAAAACAAGGGTCATCCAAGGAATAACATGCCAACTAGAGATTATTAAAGATGTTCAGTCATTCCTTGGACACACTCGTTACTACCGATGATTTATAGAGAATTTCTCTAACATCACAAAGCCATTGGTAGAGCTTACAAAGAAAGATGCACCTTTCATATGGACCAAGGAATGTGAACATGCATTCCAATAATTAAAGGAGAAACTTGTAGAAACACTAATCCTACGAGCACCAAATTAGTCCAGACCTTTCCATATTATGATATATGCATCTAACTATGCCTTGGGAGTAGTACTCACACAAATGGATGACAAGAAACGTCCATAGTACATCCACTGTGCAAGTCAAAGCATTGTGGGAGCATAGTTGAACTACACCACCATAGAAAAAAAACTAATGGCAGTGGTGTACGCACTCGAAATTTTAGGCACTATGTGCTTGGTTACAAAGTATTTGTGCATATGGACCATAGTGCAATCCACTTCTTCATGAACAAGCCAACAGTGAGCCCTCGTGTCATACAATGGCTTGTGATCTTGTAGGAGTTCGATCTCACAATGGTAGATCAAAAAGGAACCGAGAATGTGGTTGTTGATCACCTCTCTCACTTAAGATGGGATAATAAGGAGGAGGAGAGCCCACTCTTTGATCAATTTCTAGACAAACTCCTCTTTATAGGAGTAATAAGTGAACAAATGCCTGCAAAAGCAACATGGTATAATGGCATCCTCATATATCTTCTTATTCAAGAAATGCCACAAGACTTAGATTTTAGGAAGACACAACAATTTCTTTATCAGGCCAAATACTTCATGGAAATCAATGAATACCTTTATAAGGTGTGTGCTAATGGCCTAATACATTGGTATGTCCCTGACAAAGATCAACTGCACATTCTCTAAGATGCTCATGAAGGACCTTGCGAAGGCCACTATGCAGGGAGATGAATGGCCATAAAAATCCTAATCACAAGATACTATTGGCCTACAATCTTTAGGGATGCCCACCAGTTTGTCAAGTCTTGTGAATGTTGTCAAAGAGATGGGGGGATGATAGCTCACATGGAAGGTCCTCAATAGTGGATTTAATCACTGGAGCCTTTTGACATATGGGGTATTGACTTCATGGGCCCCATCACACCCATCTCCAACGAGAAGGTATATATTATAGTAGTAGTTGACTATTGCACAAAATGGGAAAAAGCAGGAGTCGTTACTAATTGTACATCATCCACTGCTATCAAATTTATATAAAAAAATATCGTGAATAGGTTTGGGGTGCCACATTCACTAATTTTTGATAATGGAGCTCATTTTACAAGTGCCACATTTAGAAAATTAATGCAACACTTAGGGGTAGAACACAAATTAACAACACCTTACCACCCCTAAGCCAATGTTCAAGAAAAGGTAATGAATCAAAAGACTACAAAAATATTAACATAAACCATTAGCAAAGATAGGAAGGACTAGAGTACAAAGCTTAACAATGCTCTCTAGGCTTATCATTCAACTTGGAAACTTCCATATTGGCTATTCTCCCTACGATTTAGTGTATGGAAAACTTCCAATGCTCTCAATTCAATCTAAGCTTTGTACACTCTCAACGTCTTATGATCTAAACCTTGACCTAAGTCTAGCACAAAAGGAAAGATTGATCAACCTAAATGTGCTGGATGAAAATTGATTGTTGGCCCTATCCTTGAATGAGATGAACAAGGCATTCAGCAAGCAACATCATGACCTTAGAATCAAGAAAGTAAAACTTTAACTAGGAGATAAGGTTCTTTAATGGAACCCCAAAAATGTACCCCAAAAGATAAAATTCTAAACATTGTGGGAGGGACCTTAAATAATTTATCAAACCTTTCCCACTAGGTTCATGTTTATCTACAAACCTAAAAGGCTAAATAAAAAGTAGTTGGTCAACATTCAACAAGTAAAGCCTTTCCTCAAACCTAGATAGGCCAGTGCAATTACCACCTCAATGGATGGACAACCATGTTCTATTCTTTAGATCTCCTCCTTCCAACTTAGTTGTGGGGGAGATGGCCATCCATGCTAATAATCAAATTGGTTTCTTGGTTTTTCTACCTTTTTATTTTTCACATTTTTGATTTTTACAAATTATTTATTTTACAAATTCTTGATTTTTCTAATTTTACACCATATTTTGTACCTTTGAACCTTCTTAACTATTCTACACTTTCTTATATATTTTATATTTTACTTTATTTTTCTTTCTTTTGTTCAAGTGTGATATTTTCTCATTTTCGCTAATAACGAATGCTTTATTGTCATAGGACACAGTGCCACTATTGTTGTTTACTAATGATGGTTGTGATTAACATTGTGATTGTCGATGTCTAGTTTCTATTTTTGAATTCTGATTTCTAATGACTTTGACATGATTTATTTTTCATGAAACAAGCAATAAGTCCATGTCATCCGCCCATCCAATGAACTCTATGGTTTTCCTTGTTTTGGGAATTTGAGATCCCTTTTTATTAAAGAAACTTTTAATCAATTGATGACCTTGGTAGTTATAGAATTAGGAAGGATTCAAAGGTTTGTAAAGTGTGTGACTTCAATGGGACTCAATACTCTTTGTACTCTTCTACTTGCTTGAGTGCTTGAGTGCTTTTCAGGGACTTCTTCCCATTCCACACCAACCACTAATAGGAAGTCAAATAACGTCATTGCATGGTATGGTTTCCATTTTAAAAAAACAAAACAATGGGAATTCAAAGCATACCCCTTCGACACGAATAAGTCCTTGCATGATGTGGCTCCCGTTTCAAACAAAAATAATGAAAATTCAAAGCACATCCCTTGGAAAAATAAGAAAGCTATAAGCACTGGTTATGGGACTCAAACAACATTCACCTATGCCTGAAGATCCCATATAACTAAGGCCCTCTCTTTCACTTTCTACTTCTCTTTTCTACTCTTTGTGGAATGATGGTTATTATATAGAAGCATTCTTGTGTCTCAAGTGGATGGATCGATCTTGCAGTGGTGATGCGAAGTCATTGAAAGCGGATGGTTTTGGTCTGGACTAAAGATGGAACTTCTAGGGTCATTTTAACCACAAATTCCAAAAGGGACTTCTTATGACCTCAATTTGGAACTCCATTCCACTTTCTCTATCATCCATCCATGCTACCATAACTCACCTCACTACCGTGTTCTATGTTACGCTCTATGTCTTAGTCTAATGTGTTGGGATTCTTAAGTAGATTCTTTTGGGTTGTTCCTTAACTTGTCATGGTCATTAAATTGACTATGGGATCCATGGACTCCTTAGTTGAGGTTATGTAAGGGCAACAAGAACATGATTTTGCTATGGGCAGAACCCACTTACATAGCTCTTGGCTTGGTTAGTTAAGGTTCCTTACCTTTGACACCACTATAATCCTATCTTTCACATTTTCCATTGAGTATTCCACTTAATGCTCCTTAATCTTTCATTTCATTCATCCATTAAATTAATTTTTCTCCTTTTTAAAAAATTTATGAGCTTTAACACCCTCTTCTCATGTTCTGATACTATTCTTGGTCTTTTAAGCTTTCATTTGACACTAATTTCACTTAAAAACTCTTCATATTTTGCAAGTTTGACTAAGTTCAAAGTTTAACTACAATGGTCAATGGTTGCATCATTGAGGCCCCATCAATGCATCCCCCCTAGTTGATGAGACCCAATTAACTAGGCCTTGTCGATGTAGCACAAAAACCCTATATATACTATTAGACACTTTGCAATTTTTTGCCATATGCTCATAACACAAGGGGAATTTTTGAAATTTTTTAGAGCCCAAAAACCTTCTAAAGCTCATAACTTCCCAACTGTTTATCCAAATCACTCCATTTTTTGATCCTACACTTACCAGAGGTAAGTTCATTATCATGGGGGCCACAAACCTTAAGATTTCTAATGAAAAATTAATGAAATTTTTAAAAAAATTTCCTAACTTCCCCCAAGGGTTAATAACTTTAACAACATATAAACATCAAATTTTTTGATAGTTAACCCTTCCAATAATCTTCGGGGTGATTTATTAATGAAAATACATAAATAAATGATAATTAGTCTATTAAATTATCCATAATAATCACAACTTAGCCAAAGCATAACCATCCTTAAGAGATATGGTACCCAATTGTTTTAAGGTTACACAATGATTGTTAATCCATGGTCTTATTGTGATTATAGATGGCACCAAACAAAAATGTCCACAGGAAGGAAAAACCTTGCAACCATGGGAGAAACAACCTAGAGCTAGAAGGGGCTAGCAAGAATAAGGCCAAGAACTACTAGAGGCAACCCATGCAACCGAACCTCTTCTTAAGGAGCCCGAAGTGAAATTTGTCTAAGAGATTCTAGAAGAAGAAGTGCCAATCAAATAATCACAACAAGGAGAAGAGCCTAATCCCACACCAAGGCTTGTGGTTACTTTGACTCAAGCTTGCCTTGATATCATCAAGTCTTGAGAGATTCAACAATCTATTTTTCAAGAGATCAACTTTAGGCCATTTTTGGAGAAAGCTCCAAAGGATGTCAAGACACAACTATGAACCTATTCCATGTGGCCAATCATCACAACTAGTGGAGAGTGGTACATGGGAGAGACATACCTTTTCTGGAACAATTGAAACCTAGGATCCATAGTCAAGATTAACAACATTCAAGTGTCCTACTTAGAAGAAGCTATTACATAGGCACTTAAGTTGCCTTACATTGAAATGCAAGGCCAAGAAGGCTTGGATCCAATGTTACTATGGGATGCACTGTAAGGAGTATGGTGCACTCACACTAGAGGAGCAAATTTACTTCAAGATCATGGCCTATCACCTCAATCCAATGGTGACACCAAGTAAGGTAACTACTTTCTCCATCCGAGCATGTGTCACTCTAAGCGAGAAGTTCCCTATTAACCTTCCACAATTGCTATACTTATTGATTGAGAAGCATTTCAAAGAAAATAAACATGGAAAAAAGACCCTACCTTTTCCATGCCTCATTAGGAAACTTTGCAAGAAAATAGGCATCAATTGTTACTCTAATGATACACTTAGGCATGCTCCTTTGGCTTTATAGTCCAAGATCATAAAAGCAAAGATGCCAATGATGACTCAATTAGAAGAGCTACCACCACCACCACCCACTCAGGAAATAACATCAGAGGCCTGGGCAACCATTGAACATCTACGAAAAATCTAAGAACAGTTGTTAAGTGAACAAGAGCAACAAGCAGGAATGAGTAGGGTAGATCCATCTATGTACTAGCTAGTAATGAGTCACCTTAATGAGGTGGCCTAAACAATTAGTCAAATGGATAGGGGTGGCTCCATTTTCTCTTCCCAATGAACATACCTACCTTCAAGATTAGATCCCAACACTTGAGAGGTGATGGTATCACTAATAACAAACTATTTATTCCCAAAAATCTCTGGGAATGCTACCACGTTTTTGGTGTAGTTGGAGGAAGGTGAAGAGGCAACTGTCTTAGTGATGCAACACCAAGGATAGGAGACAACAGTAGAAGTGGTTGCTGACTATGTAGCAGAAGCATTGAATGCACCCATGCTGTATATACTAGACATATCTACACTTCAAGATGTGCAAATGTTCACAGGCATGGTTAGTGGAAAATTGAACATAGCCCAACACGAAAAGTTTCTAGAATGACTGGTAGGAACTGGGCAACCAACTTCAATCATTTTTTATCTTCTAGAGAACATCACCACAACCTAGTCAGAGCTACTAAATGCAAGGGGCAAATGCATTATCTTGGAGCAGCAACTAGAAACAACTCAAGAACAAAATCAATGCTTGGTCGTGGAGGTTGTTGAACTTTGTGCCCAACTTGCATATCAAGCAATCCTCAGCCTAGCAATGACAAGAGATGAAGCTATCAAATAACTTCCAAAATGATTTTAGAAGGCTGAGAAGGAGGTAGTGATGGCCATCTTTAAATAGTCTATAGCTAAATCTAAAACGTACTTAATCCAAAAGGACTTGAATTTGATGCACTAGGAGAATGAAGCATTGACCACAAAAAATCATTGCCTGTGAAATATTGATGCTTAGAAAGATTAAATACAAGAATTCATTCATTAATAGCAGGAGAAGCTTGCCAAGGTAAACACTGAATTAAAGAAATTGACCATCAAAAATCGCAATCTATCAATGGAAGAGGTATGCATTTTGTGTCAAAAGTCTACCATTGAGATCACTACTTGGAAGAACGAAGCACTCAAATTTAAGAAAGTGAAAAATCACTATAGGAACCAAGTTAGCTTACAAAAATAACTATAGGAACCAAGTTTGCCATTGATTGTCTTTACCTCTATTCTTATCTCTTCTATTTGGCTCAAAAGCTTTTCTCTTATGGGATCTAGAAGTAGTCAATATTTCCTTTGATCGGAGACTATATCCATTTTTCTCATTGTTATTGCATTCTTCATCTGAAGACATATCTTCTTCAGAACTTGATAGAGAAGAAGTATCACTAGATCCATTGCTAGAAAATTTACTTGCATAATGAACACTAAATAACTCATTATCAAATTCAATATCAAGAAAGTTGGACACAATAAGATCACTTTCATCCTCATCTTCTGCTAACTTAGTATCTTGATGTTTATGCTTTCTATTTTTCCTTTCTTCCTTGATATTAACTCTTGCCAAAGCTTTTTCAAGCTTCACTATTTTGTAAGACATATCTCTCATTAATTGCCCTTTTTCAGATCCTACTCTTTCATGTTCTTGCTCTATATTAACATCAAATGGACCTGGTAAACCTTTAAATTGAGCAAAATCTTACATAGGAATCATAACTCTTTCTTCTCTTTTTTGAATCGCAATGCTTTCTTCAGGATTCAAGTTCAACTATTTTTCTAACTGTATAGCTTCACTAAAGTAGTTATTTAGTGTAGTTAAGTTTGGAGTTCTCCTTAACCAAATTGAAATGTTGGGGCTGACAGCCTTAAGATAAGTTTCTTTAAGCATTTCTTCTGATGGTCTATATTGTCTTTGAAAGAGTCCACAAATTTGTTGAAACTTGATGTTAAAATCTCTAATTGACTCTTTAACTCCTTGCTTTGCTTGTATCAGCCCACAGTATAGTTGTCATTGATCTAATTGATTACCAAAATGGGACAAGAAAATATTCTTCATGTCATTCCAACTTGTAATACTATTACTTGGTAAGTTTGAATACCAAATCTGAGCCATATCCTTTAAATTTGATACAAACAACCTACAAGCTTGATCTTGATGTTGAATATTTGCATGAGCTAAAGCTAACTCAAACATGTGAATATATTCTT
>MNCI01003377.1:354570-400387 GCA_015680685.1 Gnetum montanum | reverse complement strand
CTTGGTAAGTTCGAATACCAAATCTGAGCCATATCCTTTAAATTTGATACAAACAACCTACAAGCTTGATCTTGATGTTGAATATTTGCATGAGCTAAAGCTAACTCAAACATGTGAATATATTCTTTAGCTAAATAAGATTTTCCAGGAATGAAAGGCTCAGGCAAATATTTGTAAACTACCTTAGGAATATCATTGTAATTTTAAAATCCCAATGGTGTAACTCTTTGCCAAGGATTTGTCATCCTATTCCTTTGGATAGTTGAACTCTTACACTTTCTAGATCTTCTCCTATGAATCGATAAACCAGATATAATGGGTGATCTTCTTGATCTTCTAGTTTTCACTCCACTACTTGTTCCCAATTCAAAAACTTTCTTTTGTTCTTCTTCTGATGAAGAATCAGTCTTAGAATCAAAAATATCCTTTGAAACTTTTAAATTTTCCAAACTATCAATCTTCTTGGTCATGAACTGAAAATATCTAATTTCTTAAGCCTTTATAGTAACAAAATTTTTTGATGTGCTAAAATTATAAGGCTTATGAACTTAGAGGCTAAATTTTTAGCCCTCCTTCTAGTGCCAAAAGAACTATTGGTGACCGTTTGGGATGCGACCGCCAATGAGTGTCCTCGAACAGGATTTAGGTGCTTGCTAGTCTTTGGCAACACCAAGGCCCAGATACCTCCAAATAGACTCAGTAGTTAATGTGAGTATGTGTGTGTGCTGTTGCAGTGTGCGGTTGTGAAAAATGAAACAATTGCATTGTGTGTAAACTACAAATGACTTATCTTAAAAAGATTCAGCCAACTTTGCAAAGTACTGTAATTGTATGAAACCTTTGTTCAAGTGTGACGTACTTGGACACGCACAAAATTAGCAATAAAGATCAAGATTACTCCATCATTGCAGCATTCAATTAGCTTTTAATTACTTTAATTATTAATTATTTATCATTGTCTTTTTAGTTCATATTTCCTTTATTGTCATTTTCACTTCTTATTGATTAACGTGGAATGAGTATGACTTAATCACGAACATTTAAGTGTAACTACTTGGTAACCCAATAGCATATCTAAGAGTGCTCAAGTAATCTACACTTGGTAATCCCAGAAGTAGTACACGAGGTCCAAGATGTATACGGATGATTAAACACAGATGCTCATTGCACTTAGGGTTAGCATCGATTTCATTTTCCATTGTCCATTAGCTTAATTAATATTATTCCCCATTGTCTCTAGGAGTAGCATTAGTTTAGGATCCCATCATTCACCTCACTCTAGACTAAACCATATGTGACAAAGCAAATACTAGTTCAGGTGGGAAGACAACGAACTGCGATCAATGTGTAACTATCTAGATACCATAACTAGTCCATTTATGGAGTTCAACTGGATCATGTGTGCATGCTCATATTTGTATGGTTGAGTGTAGGGGTAGCTAGCCACTCATCATTGATGCCGTTGCTGGGGACAATGCTAGTTATTTGGATTATTTACATCATCCAAGATCGATGTAATGAAGCCTTGATGATATATCTTTTAGAAAGAAACTAATCACAAATAATTTACACACAATTCACAACAATGTCTCTCTCACAAGACTATGATAACGCAATAACTAGTGAGGTAATTCATCGGGGAACCAATGCAATTTATGATAAAAAAGAATTTTGGAGTACTCAATCTTATGCAGGAGTCTCATATGTTTATGAACACCCCAACAATACTCAAGGACTCTTTTCATCCAACCTAGACACCTTTAGTGAGGATGGGACATCCCATAGAACGAGGGGGCCCATAAGGCCTAGGACCTTCTCAATAGTTAACAAGAATTTATCCAAGGATGATTTAGAAGACTTACAAAAGTCATGATGAGTCTTCTAGTTCTTTCTCTTCCTCTGTTCCTTCAATGTCAAGTCATGACATGGATGACCATCTCTCAAGGGGTTGGCGTAGAAATAAAAATCGAACCCACGGGCAAAGTCATGAACGCCAACATGAATAAAGACAATACCATCCCAACTCACCAACTCATAACCTACTTAGTGATGATGAACCCCTACTGGCCACTAAGAGCCTAATGCATATACAAGAAGCTGTTCAAATATCCCACAGGCATCGCAAGCAAAGCTGTCTACCCAGGCTTGACTTAAATAACTTTCCCAAATTTTCAAGAGGCTATGATTTAGATCTGAAACATCATTTACAAGCCTTCTACGATGCCTATTCATGGAACAAAATTGATAATGAATGGAAAAGACTTAAGCTCTTTCCTATGACACTCATTGGCCAAGCAAAAGTATGGTATAGGTCTTTAAAATCAAAATCAATTCAACGTTGGCCGACAATGGTAGAACTCTTCAATGAAAGATATCAAACCTATGCAAGAATGTTAGCCTTGAGGAAACAAATCCAAGAGTGGAAACAAGGGCAACATAAACCATTGGACATGGCCTTAGAAAGATATTTTTCATTATTAAACAAATGCCTAGGCCATGGGTTCTCTGAGGAGAGGCTAATGTTTCACATCATGGATGGGCTCCGTAATGAAACAAGGGAGACCCTAGATATGTATGCCCTAGGTCAACTATATGAACTATGAACCCACCAATTCTAAGAGCTTATCAAGTGGGTAGCAAAGCAAGAAGGAGAAATAGCCAAATGGGAGAATATTGAAAGATCTCAATAGGACCAAATCTCAAAATAACAAAGGTTCATAAAGAGGAGAAATCAACTCACCTCATGGAGGTGGAATCATCTTCGCCAATACTACAATCACTAGAAGAAATTGAGGTAAAGATAAATAAGATGATGGAATGGATACATGAAAAATGTGGAGAATATGCCAACATTATTAGAAATGGAACCATGCTAAACTAAGAAACAAGACAGGACACCATGCGACAATTGAAAAGAAGGGTTGAAAACATAAGGATAAGAGCTCAACTACAAATCACCTGTATCAATGTGACATTTTCCTATAGGATCATTCCAAAGGCCAATTCCCAATCTTGTCACATTTACATGAGCATTGGGGAGTAATGTTACATCTAGATTTCATATCAAAATACCGGGTTCAACCACAGTGGCAAAAACCCTAGTCATGGGGGAGCCCATCGTCAAACTAGTCATACCCTTCATACCATCTGAACCTAAGTGCTTATTATGTTTAGTATCCTATTTTACCAACTGTGTTAACGTCCTTTATTTCATCACATCGTTTTCATTCTTTTGAGTACTATCAACCCATGTCCTCTCCAACAAGATCACCACCTCATGTTCCTTGCACTTATCTTCACCCTCAATAATCTCATCATTCACCTTCTTCTACATTACCACTAGTTGTGCCAAAAGGTTTTTCACAACACCACCAACCCACGAACGTTACTTGTGCAGCTACTGTCAACAACAGTGGATGTCCTCCACAATGTCGAAAGCGTCCTTTCTTTAGGCATGACCGTAGAAAGAGATAGCACGGTTCTAAAACCACTGCATCCACCAACTCAACAGAAGTTCAACGTTGTGATGCATCTTCTCCCTCCAACTCAACACCTCTTGTTACCTTATCAAGGCCATCAATCAACACTCCAACAACCATGTGACCCAATGAATATAACCATGTAGGGAGACATATTGATCCTTGCATACCATCTTATGATTACAGGTGCCATAGTGGGTTAACTCCTTATCACATGACCACATCTTATAATTTTCCCCACTATGCCAAATTTAATCAAGTGTGTGAACCCCAAGTTGGGTACATTCCAGCCACCACATCAAAAGACACCCAATGGTTTAGATATGAATAGACTCCAATATTTCCAACATGCATGGATCTGCATTTTCCATTTATTAATTCTAGTCATGCTCAAAAGTTTAGTTATGGGGCATATCCTCCATTCTAACAAACAAAATTAGTAAATGTTTTTCCTTTTCTTTGATTTTACAATTTTTTGTTTTCCAGTTTTTCATTTCCAATTTATTGTTTTATCTTTTTGAGGATAATCTCATCGATGAATAAAATACTCATGTGACTTTTTGGTTGGGGTGTTGTCCTATGCTATCAAGTCTCAGGTGACTAATTATTTGGATAGTGATCCCACAACATCTACCCACCCATTCTATTAATAAGAGGTTCTACTCTAGCTATGATGATATTCTTGTCATCATTAAAACTTAAAGTAATTTTGTGCTTATTATGCCCAAAGCAAAAAATGATGGACTAAGAGGGAATGGCCAGGGTGTGACATCAAGGGGACTTGTGGATTCTCTTTGGTGACATTTGTAGGTGCTATCATGCAACTTGGTTGTACTAAGGTCCTTGTAGATCTAACGAAAAATGGGAGTAAGAGTAATAAAGGCACTCAATAAAGAAAATCAATGCTATTTTGGGGGTCCCAATAGAAAGACATGCACCCATGCCTGAAGGTTGATGGCTTCTTTGATTCACTGTTGGAAAGGACAAAGTGCCAAAGTGGCTAGAAGAAGAAAAGAAGAAAATAAAAGAAAACATCAAAAAAAAGACCAAACAAGAACATGCCACAAAGAAATTCCAAATCACTCCTCCCTTAGAAAAAATGCCAAGTAATCATACGCCTTGCTATTATGGTGCTCTTATGGTTGTCCATCATTGGATGAAACAATGTGATGTCACTGTTCAAAGGCATGGAATTGGTCTTGATCTTGGAGCAACGGGCTAATGACACATTAATCATGCCCTACACTCAGGATTCATTGTGCCTAGGGTTAGTTACCTCATGTCTCGATTTCTGAAATCCCTTCTATGATTCATCTCATCTTGTTGTTCATGTATTTTTGACTTGTGTCTTGTGTGGCATAGAATTCATACCTCATGAGAGTGGTATCTACATGTGTGTGTTTTGTGGAACTAGTGTGGATTGCATTTAACTCTTTTAGTGCCTATGGACATTTTCAAAGGGGGGGACGTAAGGGCATGATAGGTAGGAACCTGCTTTGGGGAGGACCCACTTACGTAGCTTTTGTAATTTGCACTCATTGCACATCCTCACATCATCTTATACCTTTTGAGTACTGCATTACTAAAGTTATCTTTTCCTTTATCATCATTTTAATTCAAATGTTCCTATGCACCACTACATGTCCTTTTTCCTCACCCTATTCACGAATTTCATTATAAAATTCCACTTCATTACACTTTTGGTGCCTTCAACATTACCCTAGATCTTTTAAATAAACCTTAAATCCTTCATTTTTTGCCTTGGAAATTTGAAAATTTATCAATTTTGCCAAGTATCCTATTTTAGAAGGAACACGATATCAGGTATCCGGTATCACGTCCGTGCTAGCAGGTACACGATATCGTGTATATAAAAACTATATATATGGACCTCCCTGCGCACGTCAATGTCATTTTTCACTGTTCATGCGAGGGGAGTTGTTGTAATTTTCTTTCACGAATTTTCTAGCTTGCGCAACTATCATTCAAACATCAATAAATTGCACATTAACACTTTGATTCTCGTTCCGATCGAACTTGCTTAAACTCAGAGTGTTTAACTTAGTCATGGGGGAAGGGTACACTTCAAGTCGCACATAGTTTTTTCGAAATTTGTCATTGCTCGAAGGATATTATCAAGGGCAAGTGACCTTTAAAATGCTAAAAATGCTTGCCAAAGTAATTTTATTTCTTCACCTAGATCATAAAAATTATTTTTTTGGAGTCACCTAATCAAAATTGGGCCCAATATTAAAACTTTTAGGGGAATTTTCATGAAAATATCTAACTCGAAATCACACTAAGTAAGAAATAAATCTATTAAGGGCAAGGAGTAAGGTATTAATCTAATTTTGTAAATAGCCTTACTGATAATCGGTCTCGTGTGATTGTAGATGGCCACTAAAAGAGGATAATAAGGAGGATCCTCTCAGGGTACATCCAAATGACTAAGGAGAGGCAAAGGCCAAGTGCCTCTTGAAGAACATGCAAAGTAGGATGCACAATCATTCAGCATTCATTAGAAACCTCCTGTTACTGCGCAATCAGGGCATGCTGAACGTGGAGATGGTAGGGTACTTGAACAAGGACAACATCTCACGTTGTCTTTAGAATGTGTTCAAGAAATTCGTGAAAGGTCCATGTCAGCAGTTGTTAACAATGAACTTGCCTGAGAAATTTGTGGAACTCAATTTTGGACCTTTCATTGAATTTTCCCCTAAGGCAATCAGAGACCAACTTAAAGGGTCTCCACTGTGGCCTGTTCTCTCTAGGAGTGGTGATTGGTACTTGGGGGAGACGTACCAATTTTGGCACAACAAGGAAGAAAGCACCACCGTTGATATTGGTGGGATTTTTGTTGATTTCTCTACCAAGGCCATTTCAAAAGTGTTAAATCTTTCGAATATAGGGCCCAAAGTTGCTCACTTGTCCACTTGTTCTGATGTGGATGCACGCAAGATATGGTTAAAAAGGGCATACGACAAGGAGGATAAAACATATGGAGAGCTTACACTTGAAGAGAGGATCTACTTCAAAATTGGCACATATCACATTTTCCCAACAAAAGGATTGAACAGAATTTCCACCTATGCGGCTAGAGGAAGTGCCATCTTGATGGACAAGGTTGATGCCAACCTACCCCATCTATATCTCATAAAAATTTTAAGGCAGTTTGAAGAACGTAAAACAAGGAAGTTCACATTGCCTTTTCCCTGCCTAATCAAGAAGTTGTGCCAACATGTTGGAATTCTGGGGTACAGCAATGACGTCCCCAGAAAGGCTCAAAATGCCTCATTTACTGAATTACTAAAGCCACCAGCCCCAAGGAAAAATGCTGGTGAGACATTGGAGCCTAGCAAGAATAGACGGTGGGGCCCACTGCACCCAAAACTACAGGGCCTAGCCAACTTCCAAATACAAGGCCTAGTTAACAATAGGAAGCGGGGCCTAGCACACAACCTATAGGCCAACAAGACCAACCGCTACCACCACCGCAAGACTATCGACCATTGATGAGCTATCTCAGGGCCATCGTTGAATCGGTCAATTGGGGAAGCCATGATGAAGCAAATCTCTTTAGGGTCATTGATGATGCCATATGATCCACAGTCTTAATTGATCGCACATGGGGTGAGGTGTCCATCCAAACAGGAGGAGAGGAATAACACTAGTCACAACAGATCTCTAGAAACGCTACATCTTTTCAAGTGCAATTAGAAACTAGTAAAGGTGCCATAGTAGTGATCATGCAGCACTAGGATGTAGTGAGAGTAGTAGAACTGATCACAGATCATATCAAAGAATCATTTAATGTTCTTGTTACGCCACTGGTATATTCTACAGGAGCACACGATGCTCAAACCTTGGCTAGTCCCTCAATGACTCTTGCAAATCATGAGGATGTTCTAGATCGGTTGTTGTTGACAAGACAAGTGATGGCATCCTTGTTTGATATCCCTCAAGATGTCACAACAACATAGTTAGACCTCATATCTACAAAAGGGAAGCTGGTCATGGTAGAGTTCAGGGCCGAACATGCAGAGGAGGAGTTAAAAAGACTCTAAGAAAAGCTCGTCACCCTATAAGCTGCATAGTGGGATCCATCCCAATTCATCCCTGTAGAGCAACTAGAATCCTTTAGGATAGAGTAGCTAACTAAATTGTTGGAAGAGAATAAAAAAGTGATGAAGAAAAAAGAGAAGGCTGATTAGGATGCTTCCAAGGCACAAGCTCAAACGTATGCACATGCCAAAGCACTCAAGGCCTCACAAGAAGAAAATAAACACCTCGCTACTAAAAATCTCCAGTTGACCACAGTAGAAAAATAAAAGAATGTTCTCGAGGAAAATTTTCAGCAATTGCAAGAATAATTAATAAGGGTCAACCAGGATATGAATCAGTTGGCCAGAGAGAACATAACCCTTTCAATGGAGGAGATATGTGTGATCCACCAGAAGATAGCGATTGAAATAAGCACGTGGCAGAATGAAGCCAAGCAACATGAGAAGCTTAAGGAGCATTTTAGAGATCAAGTGGGGATGTACAAATAGGTGATTGAGAAAGAAATCCATATGGCCAAAGCCCATATTAACACTCTCAGTGCTTAGAACGTTGATTGGTGGGCCATATTGGATACTTATGCCTTTGTCCATCAAGCAGAACTAAAAAGTCAGGAACTGCAGATACAAGATCTCACGGAGTACATGGAGTTGGCAAACTTGCAGTATGCCAACTTAGCCATGTTGATAGTAGGACCCCCAAGAATAGAATTGGAGAAGCATGTAGCAACCACCTACTCTAAATATGAAACAGAATTTGCTAAACACAAGAAGACATTATAGAGATTAGAAGTAGAAAATTCTAAATTAGAGGTGGTCAAGACCAACTACCAAGGACAAAAAGATGTCACAGTGGATTTAGCTTGATAGCTCATGGACTACCAAGAATGCAAGGACAAAGCCACAACCTATGAAGAGGAACAACAGTTGTTTGCAGTTTGGTATGTCAAGTAATCAGATGCTCTCACAACTACTATGCCCATGGGATGTGTTGACTCCATCAAACATTGGAGCATCAGCATGGATAGCACAGAATCCCCATACTGAAGAAGAAAATCTCCACGCGCTCCTTCAGAGACATCCATTTCCAAAGCCTAGAGCACAAGATAAGGGGAAGAGACCCATGGAGGAGTCACCACCACTAAGAACCACATGAGTTCCAACAAATTTTTCTTTTTGTAATTCTATGTTTGTGTTCCAATTTTATTTTGTTCAATCCCACACTACGGCATGAGTAATTCCTAGTTAGTTAATAATCTCATACTTATCCACTGTGTAATCAATTGAACTCATTTTCATTTTGTCTGACTCAAGGACGAGTTGTTATTCAATCATGGGGGTATGATGAATCATGGTTTGCCAGGCCTCAATATCAGGTACACGATATCGCAGCCTGGATAATGATATCGAATACACGATATCGTGATTCCTGTGTAAGCTTATAAATACAACATTTGGGCACACAATAAGGAAGAAGTAGTTGGTAAGTCTTAGGGTAGAGTCTTTTTGTCAGTTTTTAGTTAGTTTCAGTTCTTTCCCTAGTGCATGCCAGCAGTGTGATGATTGTAATTGTACGGAACCTTTGTTCAAGTGTGACATACTTGGACATGCACACGATCAGCAATAAAGATTGAGATTACTCCATCATTGCAACATTCACTTAGCTTTTGATTACTTTAATTGTTAATTATTTATCGTTGTCTTTTTAGTTCATATTTCCTTTATTGTTATTTACACTTCCTATTGATTAACGTGGAATGAATACGACTTAATCACGAACATTTAGTGTAACTACTTAGTAACCCAGTAGTGTATCTAAGAGTGCTCAAGTAATGTGTGCTTGGTAATCCCAGAAGTAGTACATAAGGTCCAAGATGCATACGGATGATTAAAGATGGATGCTCATCATACTTAGGGTTAGCATAGATTTCATTTTCCATTGTCCATTAGCTTAATTAAGATTGTTCCCCATCATCTCTAAGAGTAGCATTAGTTTAGGATCCCATCATTCACCTCACTCTAGACTAAACCATACATGACAAAGCAAATACTAGTCCAGGTGGGAAGACAGCGAACTACGATCAACGTGTAACTATTTAGATACCACAACTAGTCCGTCTGCAGAGTCCAACCGAATTGTGCATGCACACTCGTATTCGTATGGTTGAGTGTAGGGGTACCTAGCCAGTCATCACTTACAATTCATGCACTTTACATTTATGTTCTTAGTAATTAATACACATAAGTATGACCACCTCAAGCATAACATTAACGCTTGGTAATCCCAGAAATGTTATCACTTGGTTCACCTAGTAGCTTAACACTTGGTAACCTAGTAGCATCATCATGACTTCAGGATGTGTATGGCAAGTGGGACTAGATACTTGTGTTAGGGAATAGCTTAAGGCATTAGATAATTTATTAGATTAATTCACAATAAATTACTTTGTTTTACACTTAGGATAAAATAGATAAAAATATAAGAATCTATAAAAATCATGTGCCTTGGCTCTCACTTAACCATATACTTGCACCTACACAAGTGAAGCGAAGAAGACAACAATCACATCTGTAGGTCACTATCTTTACTATTGTGCATTTAGAGAGCTAATGTCCATGGAATTCAACTAGATTGCTAGTGAACACTTGTGATTTGTATGGTTGGGCATAGGGGGTACTCATCACTTAGTATGATATAATCTCGTTAGCCATGGCCAATGGGACCCCTATCACTTTTGTATTAGCACTTTCATTACTAATCCCTACTAAAAAGTTGTTTTTTCTAAAGAAGAATTCTTTTTAAATATAAAGAATTTATTGGCATCTTCAAATTTAAAAGAATTAGTAAAATGTTGAAAAACTTATTAAATAAGGTTTCATTTGTGACAATTAAAAGCTACTATTATCTTTTTTCTCTGAAAAAATGTTATTCTTTTTCATGAATAACTTTTTGTTATTGAGAAGAGAACAAATCTCAACAACATGGCTTTCACAATGACAATAGCTGCAAAATTTTTACAAATTATAGTATATAATTTTTGGGGTAAATACTGATTACTAACCTTGAATTTTACTTTGGTCTTCCTCTGCTATAAATTAATCTTTACAAAATAATGTGTGCGTTGCATACCATCTAGTAATGTTTTCAATTCTATATTAAGGATTATGCTAATATGCCAACAATTTTGTTTTCAATATTTTGAAAAAAAGGAAAATTTTCTAATTTAATCCAACAAGAAATTTGAGTAATAAGAAGCATTGGGATCAAAATCCACTTTATCTTCCTAAGAAATAAAAGTATTGTGCTGATCCATAAAAACTTTAAGATCTAAGGATTTCTTAACTATTTCAAAATTGACTAGTTCAACAAGCAAAAGAGATTGGAAAAAATAACTAGCATGCAAAACATTATTTCTATAATATTGGGCAAGTAAATCAAATAATTTGCTAAAGGATATTGAAAAGTGATGTCTTTTAACAAAGAGTCATATAAATCATTGGAAAAAACAAAATAAAAAATGTCAAAATCCTTCATATTCTCTAATTTGACTCTATGTCTTAAACGTAAATATTATTAAAAAAGCGTTGAGTTCCAATAATCCCCTCCCCAACTCACACCCCCATCGTGCTAACTTGTATCATTACACTCTTAATTTATGGTCAAGGTATGTCTGACAACTATTAAAACTACGATGCCTCTATTTTATTTTTTTATTTCTTATTTTTTATTACAAAAGAAAAATAATTTGGGACTCTATAACCATGGAATACCGTAGATGTGCTCCACGGTAAGGATAATCCCCTGCAAAATCTCGCCAGTGTCAGCGCATCCACAACTTCTCTTTATTATGACTCATCATATTTGCAGCCGTTTCGGTGTAACCCCAATTAAATACAATATTTGAGGTTAAGACGTTATCGTTATCTTACTCCAAATATGGGTTGTGCTTAGGCGATGAAGACTAGCAGTAAATAGGAGTGAGTGTGTAACGTCGAAGCATATTATCAATCGGTAAGTATAAGTTGCGGCTAGCCCAGGAACCTCATGCTGAGATCTCGCACTCTTAAAAATAGCGACAAGCTAAAATTCAATACTAATGCCAAACACGAGATTCAAATTTAGGAACAAGAATTTCTGGCCTATAAATTCTAGCCTTCCCTGCCAGTGTTCTTCCAAATCGAATCAAATCTGTCCTTTGCTATAGTTTTTCTCTCAATTCATCTGAGATAGAGATAAGGGCAACCCACATTTTCTTTTTTCTGTTGTTGTGTGCTCTGATCCATAGATTTGGCTTTTGCATTGTTTGTTTGAAGAGACAGATAGCAATGGCGGGATCATCTTCTTCTGCTGTTGCTGTAACTCCGCTGCTCAAGGATGAGCTGGACATTGTGATTCCGACGATTAGGAGTCTTGATTTTCTGGAGATGTGGAGACCATTTTTTGAGCCATATCATCTCATTATTGTTCAGGACGGAGATCCCAGTAAGACCATCACTGTTCCCAAGGGGTTTGATTACGAGCTTTACAACAGAAATGACATTAACAAGATTTTGGGACCTAAGGCCAACTGCATTTCCTTCAAGGACTCCGCCTGCCGTTGCTTCGGATACATGGTATCCAAGAAGAAGTACATCTACACCATCGATGATGACTGCTTTGTAAAATTCTTTATTCTCTTCTTAATCTCGTTTTTATTTTGGCTTTCAATTCTCCACCGAATATCTTTTTGTGAGGTATTACAGGTCCTGCGTTTTGTTTCTTTTTAAAATTCCATTATCCTTTTTGAAATTCTGTTATCGTTAGGCCTTTTTTGGACGTTTCATCCAAATTCTGTAATCGGAATGGTTTTATTTTGACATTCTATGGGACTGACGTTGGGATTATGTTCCTGGGGTTATTTTGTAGGGTTTTGTTTTTTTGACATTGAGTATTCGTGAGATTTGTTTTTGAGCGAGTTTCTGCTTTTTTCTTTGACATGTCTAATTTTGGCCTTAAGAGTGTAGTTTTCAATTTAGATTTGTTGCTGGGCTATCACCATCGCTATGGTTTTTTCCTTATTTGCGCCAGGGTTGTTGATGAACATGAGATTGTGTCTTTTCTGCCTTTGCTTCGGAATTCAATTTTGAGACTAATTTTGGGCCAGAATTTCAGTTTGAAAGCCTGTTTGTTTAAAATGTGATTTGTTGGTATTCGTAAATTTGTTCTAGCTCTAATTGTTTAGGACATTCTATTGCATCTGCGATTTTGTTGAAAAGCTTTTTGCACGATTTTTGTCTTAATACAATTAAATACTTAAGTTTGTGCCTGGGTACAGTTCAGACTTAAGTTTTATGACTAATTTAAAGCCTGATTTGGGTTAGTTGGCTATTGTGGCTAATTTGCCTTGAGACTAGCATAACGTTTTGCACTGTGTCTCGGGTGGCAGAGTACTGTTCGCTTTTGTGGCTAATATTCTTTTGAAATTATGGTTCAACTTTTCGTCTTGGTTTGTCCATTACCTCTGTTTTTGTTTGTGGATTAAATTGGAAAGAATTTATGTGAGAAATGTCATGGGATTGCAGGTTGCAAAGGATCCATCTGAAAAGGATATCAATGCCCTGGAGCAGCACATCAAGAACTTGCTAAGCCCTTCAATACCATTCTTCTTCAACACTCTTTATGATCCGTATCGGGAGGGAACAGACTTCGTTCGAGGATATCCCTTCAGTCTGCGTGAGGGGGTTCCAACTGCTGTATCGCATGGACTTTGGCTCAACATTCCTGATTATGATGCCCCAACCCAGCTTGTCAAGCCCGCCGAGCGTAACACCAGGTAGAGTTTTTGAAGGACCTAATAGTTTTTGAAGCGATTAAACATAAATGTTTAGGATTAAAAACAACGAAGAAAAACTATTGATGTTCATGACTCATTTGGTCATGCGGTATTTAGGCTAGGTTTCTTTTGGTAATTGTTGGTCCTCCTGGTTTGTCTAAGATTGGTTGCTACCGTTACCGTTTGTTAAAGCTGTATTGTATTATGATTTTGATTTCTCTGGGGGTGTTTGGTCAGCCGTTGAATCCATGTAGATATGTTTAGATGTTGAACCTATGAATACTACTCTACCTATTGAGAATAGGTAAAATGTTAACGTTTGTTAAAGCTGTATTGTATTATAATTTTGATTTCTCTGGAGGTGTTTAGTCAGCCGTTGAATCCGTGTAGATATGTGTAAATGTTGAACCTATGAATCTGGTAAGAATAAAAACAATAAAAGGTGGGAGATTTTCTGCAGCCAGAGACGCCCAAGCTGATCAAGATGGACGGTGGGAGAAAATATGGATCCATTGGATTCTTTCATAAACAGATACACTGACACATTGGTATTTAATCAATGATCTTTAATGCTCTGACCACTTTGATGGTCATGGTGATGGGTTTGATGCAGGTACGTGGATGCAGTACTGACAATTCCTAAGGGCACGTTGTTCCCCATGTGTGGCATGAACTTAGCTTTCAACAGGGAATTGATTGGCCCTGCCATGTACTTCGGCCTTATGGGTGATGGTCAACCAATTGGTCGCTATGATGATATGTGGGCTGGATGGTGTGTTAAGGTCAGCTGTAGTCTCTTCTGTCTTTCTTATGTTGTTGTTTGGTGATGGTGTTTCAAGTCCTCCTAAAATACTTTAAACAACATCGTCTTCATTATCATAGCCTTATCTTAGGATCTTAGCTTGCTTTATCTCATTTGGTCCCCAAACAAAATGGTATGGACTATTAACATCCTAAAATCCTTTAAATATGGTGCACTGAAATTGAATTTCATTGCAGGTGATTTGTGATCATCTGGGTTTAGGGGTGAAGACGGGTCTACCTTACATATGGCACAGCAAGGCCAGCAACCCATTTGTGAACCTGAAGAAGGAGTACAAGGGCATTTTCTGGCAGGAGGAGATCATCCCCTTTTTCCAGAATGTTACCATTCCAAAGGAATATGTTTCAGTTCAGGACTGCTATATTCATCTGTCAAAGCTGGTGAGAGAGAAGCTTGGCAAAGTGGACCCGTACTTTTCCAAGCTGGCCGATGCTATGGTGACTTGGATTCAGGCCTGGGATGAACTCAACCCAAAAACAAGCGGCGCAGCAGGGGCCAATGGCCCATCTAAGTAAGGAGTGGCTCATGTCAGGGGCTCACTGTCTGCACTGCAATTTTTGGCTTCAGGCAATGTGGACATTGGGTTCATATTAGTGATTGGGATATTTACATTGATTAGGAGCTGGAGTCAGATAATTGTCATCTGACACTGGTTTTAGGGTTTTTAATTTATAATGATGCCTGCTGGCGGAATCTGATAATCGTCTTTCGACAAACTGGTTTTAGGGTTCTTAATTTGTAATGTTGGTTGCGGGTAGAATCTGTGGCCTGAAATGTTAAGTTCGATGTTTTTCAGAGTCTTAGCCGGTGACATTATATCATCTATAATGTGTTTTTGGAAAATTTGTTAGATCTTACTCTCGAATTAAGGCTGGAAATTCTTTTCTTAATGTGTACCTCAAATAACCGATTGAAAGCATGTGTTTCTTGGTCCGTGTTTACTAGTGTTTTACTCAGTTTTGGTTGTTAGACTGGTCTTGCCTTAGCTGAAATATTCGTTTCACCAATTGATTTGGTCGTTTCAACTGCATATGTGCGTTTTGCAATATCAATTTCGGCAACACGAAACGCAACAATTTGGCTTCCCCTATTATCAATTTTGGTGGGTTATTAAACCCATTGAACAAATATCGAACCTGCGAGATAGTGTAAGAAGAAAGGTTAAACAACATTTACCGAAATTACTACAATATAATATAATAGTGTAGGTATCCAAAAGAAGTAAAGTGGCATGATCTACTCAAATTTGTACAAATATGAATTTGAACTTTGACAAAATAAGTGAAATTAGGACTTAAAATTGGTAGCAACAAAAGTGAAATTGGTGTTCATTTTGCCATAATCGACCGAAATTATTGTTCGTTATGTACGTTTCTCTCATGGTTTTTTTAAAGTTTTGTATTTCACTAGCGTACACATTTTGTGTCTAAGAATTTGTACACATTTTCTGTCCAAAAATTTTTGGATGCTCGTATATAAACACACAGCTCAGTTTTTCTATGGTGTATAACATATTTTTGCGCCAAAAAAAAACATGATAAAATCTTTGTTCTCCGTATCGTAGAAGTTTTTTTCCAATTTTCTTTTTCGCTTTTGTTCCTTACGATTAAGAGACGCGGCCAAAGGGCCCGACACTGTTATTTCATTCCTGCCATCCCAGACAATTTGGCTGTTGCTGCGACCTTGAAGAGTGGCGCTGAAATCCTTGCCATGTTTTATTCCCATATAAGAGAAACTCAACCAGCATTAAGTACTAATGAAAAACGGAACAGAAATTTAAGACATAGAACAAGCAAACCTTAATAGGGATGTTAACATCGAGAAAGCTGCAGAGCTGGAATTACAGGGAGTTGGGGGATCAGAGGGAGGCGAAACGTTTCGCAGAAGTGATGGGCATTGTAGGCCATGAACCTGTTAAACGCTTCAAGATTCAGCGTAACGCATTTGGTTTCCCAGGCAACTTATATTCGAAAATGTGTTCCTCGTTAGTTTTCTTTGGCTGTTTTTAAGTGACATGACAGAAATTTCACGGAGCATTTTGGGAAACGAGGGTCCTTCCTCTGCAGTGTTGACACAAAGTAGAATTCAAGGAAAACGGTTCTCAAATCAAAAGTATTAAAAATTAAAAAAAAATTAATTAAAAGTAATATTAAGATACTTTTTCTACAACACCCGGCAAAAATTAACTATTTAAACGAGTTTTAAAATACTCAATTAAATACAACTTGGTTATCCTTTTCTTTGAATTAGAAACCAAGTGTTTTTTTAAAAGTATTTTAGAATTTAATATTTTACATCTCAACAATGAAATCCTTGAGGGTCCCAAGGTATTATGCGAAGTGTATAAGAGTTGTGTTGCAAATCTTTGCAAGGTTGAAAATTAAGCAATTTGATTAAAAGTCTGTGCAAAGAATACTTTCTTTAAATCACATCCATTTTCTTTAAATCACATCCATTTCACAATAGGAAGGATGCTTATAGGTGGGGATTTCAATGATCATTCATTGGTTCAAACCAAATTCAGATTTTACAAGTAGATACTTTTGGAAATTTAGATTGTGATAATAATGTACAATGGAATAAGGTGTATGAGGATAATGGGGATAAAAGTTTATATTTGCTTATTTTAAATGAAATCGTACAATTTCATGGCATTGGTTCCTTTACATTTACTAGCTCTAAAAGGATGTTTAATAAATTTTATTAACATTAACTAGGTTCATAATCTACAAGTAGGTTATAAGTTAGTTGAGTCTCCTCGTTATCTTTTATATTTCATGATCTTCAAGTTGTGGGTTTGATTCTAGTGTGCAATGCTGAGTTATATAAAGTTCTAATTAGATTATATATCTTGGGGTGTACCTATGTTTCACTTACTTTGGGTTCTAATTAGACTTTTTTGTCATTGCAACAGCCAAAAAGAACATACAAATAAAATAAAATTTTGAAAAATCAATTTCAAACAAAAGTGGTAAGAAGATGGGATTTTCCATGTTATAATAATAATTAAAGCAAGGTTCTGATTGGTGCTACTTATCTCGTGATGAAGCAAATAAGGCTAGGGAGAAAGTGGTGGTCTGATAATTACGTAAGCAAGCTAGATTTGCATAAAAGGTAGTAAGGACAATGTAGATAAACTAAAAAGCTAAAAGAAGTTGATACATAGTAAGAAGTGGAGATATTTTTATGAAAGGCAATTAGAATTATGGCAAGTGAGAAAAATGGAGCTTAGAAAAGCATGGAAGCTTATTTGAGCTAAGAAAAGGCCAGAAAATATTTTTTCCCTCATAGAAATTTGATCATTCTACCAAAGCCTCTTCATAGATAATAGATGGCTAAGCCAAATATAGGAGATTTGTAATGGTTTATCTATCACTTTTCATGAGATTTATGAAGACATCTAGCAATTAGCCTTGAGCAAAATAGTAGTGATAAAATCTTTGTGTCAATCTACTATGATATTGTAGCTCTGCATATGTCATTGTAGATATGATGCAGTAGGCTATGGTCATGCTTATAAATACCAACCCACTGTCATGTCAAAACAAATGACTTTCACCAACACTTAGCTAGATTCTTGTAATTTTTTTTCATAACCTAAACTTAGTGTTAGGGTGAATGCCCACAGTGTGGTGACTAACAATTGTATGAAGTCTTTATTTGAGTGGATTGTTCTTGGGCATAATTCATAACTGACAATAAAAATTGAGTTTGTTTATCATTATTATAGCATATCACCTAGTTTAATTTTACTTTACTTTTTAGCATGTTTATTGTTATTAAGTCTTTTACATTTTCTAAGTACTTTACTTTTCTCATGTTCATTAGTAAGGTGTAATAAGTAAGATTGGTTTGAACATAAAGTGTAATTGTTTGGTAACCCCATGGTAACTTCACTTGATTCACTCAGTAGTAAAGTTACTTGGTAATTCCAGTAATGGTTACATGACCCTAGGACGTGTAAGACAAGCTAAGAATGAATACTTATTGTCATAGCCTAGAACAGTTTTCTACTGTTATTGCACTTAGACTTAGATTTTATCACCATATTTCCATCATGTTTACACTTAGTTTTAACTTGAGCCAAACAACATCAACACATCGTATACCTCACTAAGAGTTAAACCATACAATTTGCGCTTTACTAACTCCATGTGAAAAGACAACAATCATAAACAGAATATCAACTACTAGTAAATTTACATTGTCCATCCATAGATTATGATCAAATTGCACGTAAACACTTGTGACTTGTATGCTTGAGTGTTGGAATACCCAACTGCTCATCATGGGCATCATTACCAAGGAAGTGTCAATGTTTGCTAAATAGTTGATTTTACAAAGTTTGTTGTGTTAAGTACCATCAAGCACATTTTTCACACTTAATAAATAATTTTCTCAAAAGTAAACACTCAAGCGTCACCATTTAATATGGTTCCTACAACTAAGAAAAAATCTCTAGCTACTACTAAATTCCATAAGAGTCATGATAAAGATTATAATGAAGAAGATTGAAATGCACTAATGCAAACTAGAATTTCCTACACTCACACTAATCCTTTCTATCTAGATTTCACATTTGTAAGATGAACAACTTAGACAAAGAGTTTTACAGGGCAATATTATGTTGCCTTAGGAATTTTTGGCACCATCAATGCTTCAAGTAATCCTTATGAGGTTAAACTTCAACCATGTACAAGAGGGGTACCATATCACCAAACACATGACCATGTCATACCAACCAATAGAAGCTCAAGCAAGAAGAGATGCCATCATGGAGGCAAGACATGAGCATGACAAGGGAAAGAAAGCACCTGAAACAATTTTCTTGGAAGAAAAAGAAGATGTCATATTCCAAACAGAGAAGTTTTATCAAAGTCATGGATCCCATTCTCAAACACCAATTTTCCACATTGAAGGTCCCATTAAGATCAAATTGCATTCAACTCTTATGGAAATTGCTAGAAGAGATAAGGAAGACTCTAGACTTAGGAGGAATTCAAGGCCTAAGGCCTCCACTAAATATAAGGGTGATGAATTAAAGAGTCACAGAAGAAGGACTAATTAGGATTGTTCTCCAACTCCTTCATCTTCTTCCTCACACTTGTAGTAGATTTTGACAAGCGAGAACGAAGACTAAGGGATCATGATGGGGAAAGATGGAGGGACTATAAGAGATATGCATACAGAAGAAGGCATCTTGATGAAGAATAAAATGACTATAATGAATGAAGAGAAAGGATCAGGTGTAAAGAACAAAGTATCATGAGCACTAGAGGGATCATCACTACAAAAGAGCTCATAAACTTGAAGACTATGAAGAACTCCTACTAGCCACTTGAAATATACTTAGCATCAAGGAAGCCATGTACATTCCTACTAGGCACGTAAGGGATACATTAAGCAACTATATATGAACAATACTTCAAATTTGAAGATAGATACAATACAAATTCATAGCACCATCTCTAAGCCTTGCATGATGCCTATGCCTTGCAAAATATTGAAATGTCTAACTTGAAATAATAGATCCAAGGTTGAAAGCAAGGGATATATGAATCCCTTGATGTAGTAATGGGTAGGCACTATTCATTATTTCATAGATGCTTAAATAATAGATTTTCTCAAAGGGAACAACTCACACATATCATTGATAGGCTAAAGAACAAGACTAGAGAAACTTTTGGGTATATGGCCAAGTTAGATTATCTAAAATGATAATTCATTGAATTGAAAGACTCATTGACCAAGTGATGAAAGAAGAAGGAGAGCTAAGAAAAAGAGAATTAGTAGAAGAATATAATATAGATTCAACGATAAGAAAAAGGGATGTAAGAATATGTGAGTTACAAGAAGAAGAAACTTTGAAAGATATGATCCAATGAAAGACTCCACCAATTCATAAATCAGTTAATGATATTACAACAAAGATAGAAAAAATGTAGGAATTTGTAGATGAAAAATTTTCTATAGCACTAAAGATAGTAGAGGTAAAGATTGAACAAACTCTAAGTAGAAGCAAGAACAAGAAGAAAAGAAGAGACAATAGACAAGAGAAGTACAATTATAAAGGAAAATTTGTTGCAGTAGAGGAATTAATGGACTCCAATTTGGAATATGAAAAAGGATGTAAAATATGCTAGTATGAACATCCTAAGGGATGTTACCCTATTATGGTCCACTTACAAGAGTTTAGAGCATATGTACTTAATTTGAAATTTGTTAAGAAAAAAATGCCTAGATGGTTACCTTATCCAAAAGGTAATTTTTGATAGTCCTACTAGCAAACGTACTATCCAAGTAGGGCTTATCCTCAACTACAAGAGTAATACCACTAATAATGGCAATAATCACAAGCATGGGGAATGCCACCACTAAGGCAATAGTATCCACATAGGCAGCATAATGTCTATGGATATTATGTTCAACATCCAATCTCTCTTAGGAATAATTTAGTCCATAGCTTTTTACTCTACAATCTACTAAAATATCATAGATCCACTACTTCATGCATGGATCCAAATTCTTATACCTCCCAACCAATACTTGGTTCTTCACTTCAAGCTCCCAATAATTTACCACCCATATCACTAGTCATGCAAGGAGAACTACTAATGCAACCACAACAAAAGAGTGCTACCAAGGTAGTCACTACACAAGAGGATGTGATAAGAAGTGAACTAAAAGTCATGAAATGTCCCTTGTTTAGGGAAAGTCTAGAAAAGGTTTAAAGAATAGGTACTTCACATAACTCTATCCTATCCACACACACCCATCAATGAAACACTATGCTTTGAACATTCACAAAGAAGAACTTAACAATTATCATGCTCACTCAAACAGTAACATGTTAGATTAAAGCAGGAGCACTTCCAAGAAGAGAATAGATCCTAGGAGTCCCTTAGTCTATCTCCAAATAGTAGAACATAAACCATGCAAGGATCTCTTAGATTTGACATTAGGAGTAAACCTTATTTCACAAGATATGTGCAAGGCTTGTAATCTTTCCTTATTGAAGAAGAGTAACATTTGATTAGAGCTTGTAGATCAGTCAATTGTTGTCCCACTTGGGTAGGTGAAAGATGTAATTACCACCATAAGTGGTTGGTTTTATCCTATTAATTTCCTAGTCATACATGTAAGAAAGAACAAAAGGGAATTCCCCATAATCATGAGAAGAATATGGCTTAGCATTGTGGACACTAACCTTAAAATCAAAGACTTGTCCTTGAAAATCTTCAAATAAGATGAAGCTGATATCCAGCAGAGACATAGACTTTCATGTATTACATATAGTGATAATAGGTGCAATTGTGTATAGAAAGTTTGGACCACAAAACATGATGTCATCATAGCATGCAATAGATGTATAGAAGATGTGTGTACAATGGTGTTTGTATGTAGGAGCTACTAGACAAGAATGCATCTAGTGACCATTGAAAAAGAAGAAAAATTTAATATATGCATGGAACCCTTGAACAAAATCACAAGTGCTTATGTCGAAGAAACATATAAGCTAGAGCAATTAAGAAGGTAACATCCTTACATAAAATCATAATAGAAGAAAGATATTGAATGGGAACTATTAGAGATACCAGAAAAGTATGAACCAAAACCTCTATAACTAAAGGTCCTATTGAATGCACTAGAATATGCTTTCCAAAATAATAAAGACTGGTAATCATAAATGCTAATCTTGATAAATAATAGAAGAGAAAACTATGGGAAGTGGTGAATAAATGACCAATTGCATTAACATAGTCTTATGATAAAACCACTAGCATTAATCCATGCATCTATCAACATTAAACCATGCTACCAACTTCAAAGAAGATTAAATCTCAAACTTAAAGAAGTTGTCAAACAAGAATTGGAAAAACTATTAAAAGCTAAATTCATCTATCCCATAGCTGACAATGAATGGATTAGCCCATTAGTCATTGTCCCAAAGAAAGATAATAAGTGAAGGATCTACATTATGGATCAAGAACGTAGAAGAAGGTTTGAATAAGTTTTCCAATTAAAAATGCATCAACCACAAAACACACCAAATTTTATGTGGTTTTCCAACTTGGATATGTTCACACTTGGAAGGTAGAATCTGTGCACATCTCTAAAATTTGTTTCTTCAAAAATGTGATTTGAAGGGCACCACTCCCTATATAAGCTTTGAGCTTTGCTTCAGAGTGTTTCATTGCTACGAAACCACTCAATCTTGCAAGGTCTTGACAAGCTCAAAATGTGGTTTAGAGGATACCACAACCTATACAAAATTGAGCTTTACTCTAGAGTGTTTTGACATTGCAAAATAACTCAATCTCGTAAGATCTTGACAAAATAAGGATGTCTTCTCATAAGAAGCACATCAACCCTACAAGGCTACAAGAAAGAAAAAGAAAAGAAAAGGATGTAACTAAATTTATAGATCCTTGTACTTGAAGCTTAGTACAATTACAGTCAAGAAAATAATGTTACAATGAAGAGCAAGAATAGAATAGCTTAGAATATACAATGAAGAATTTTTTGTGAATAGTGCTTGCATAATTCCCAAAATTTTAAAATCATCTTATAGCCTTGGAGTTTTTGAAAACTCCTCAAAATTCATGTAATGGCTACCAAACAACTATTGTATAAGTCTACTTGAAAGTTAAGATGTCTATATGATATTGCTCTCAATGTAGGAGGGACATCTACTTGGAAAGTGAGACGTCTATTGTGAGATGTCTACTATTAAGGATAGATGTTTGTTGTTTTTTTAAGACATCTACTCAACTTTTGAACTTTAAAATCTAAGGAATTCTCTTATTAATTTTTCTTGGTAGTGCTTAGAGCATTTTCATTTGACTTGTAGACTTCATATTTATCCATGCTTTCATCTTACCCATGTAGTCTTCATTTTGACATCTTGGCGTAGATCTTATTTTATCGAGTTCTTGGATCTCTTTGTAAAGTTCTTGTTCATGGTCTGCAAGATCACAATCACACACATACATTCTATATTCTCCATCTTCCTTAAGGTTTGACATACCAAAAGGTTAACATACTTTGATTTCTAATTGTTCAATATGTCAATGTTCAAGGACCATTTTCCTCTACCATTTGTTGATCAAGTCCTAGATATCATTACAATACACTAGTGTTATAGTTTCCTAGATAGATATAGTGGGTATAACCAAATGTGCATCATAATAGAAGATTAAGAGAAGTTCACATCCACCAATCCATGGTGTGAAACACCACCAAATCTAGACTATGACATCCCAACTGCAAATCTTGGCTAAGTGTTGACACTATGCTCTCCTCCAACCTAGAGTGTAGTTAGCCTCTTGTGGAGAGTGTAGTCAGCACGAAGGTCATTTTTTTTTTGCAGTTTTGACTAAGTGTTGAGACTACACTCAACCCTAGATGAGAGCAGAGTCAGCCTCTCATGGAAAGTGTAGTTAGGAGAAAGGTCATTTTTTGTTGTAGATTTTGGCTAAGTGTTAAGACTATGCTCAACCCCAGATGAGAGTGTAGTCAGCCTCTCATAGAGAGCAGAGTCAATAGGAAGCTCAGTTTTGCAAATTTTTCTAAGTGTGGAGATTATGCTCAACCCTAGTTGAGAGCATAGGCAGCCTCTTGTAGAGAGTGTAGTTAACATGAATGCTAGTTTTTGCAAATTTTGTCTAAGTGTTGAGACTATACTCAACCCTAGTTGATAGTCTAGTTAGCCTCTTGTAGAGAGCATAGTCAACACAAAGGTCATTTTTTGTAGTTTTTTCTGTGTTGACACTACACTCTTCCCTAGATGGGAGCGTAGTCAGCCTCTCATAAAGAGTGTAGTCAACATGAAGGCTAGTTTTTGCAAATGTTTTCTAAGTGTTGACACTACACTCTCCTCCAACCTAGAGGGTAGTCAGCCTCTTATGGAGAGCGTAGTCAGCAAAAAGGTCATTTTTTGCAAATTTCTTCTAAGTGTTGAGACTACATCCACCCCAATTAGGAGCATAGTTAGCCTCTCATGGAGAGTGTAGTCAGCCTCTTGTGGAGAGCGTAGTCAGCCTCTTATGGAGAGCATAGTTAGCCTCTCATGGAGAGTGTAGTTAGCAAGAAGGCTAGTTTTTACAAATACTTTCTAAGTACTAAGACTATGCTCAACCCCAATTGAGAGTGTAGTAAACCTCTCGTAGAGAGCATAGTTAGCAGGAAGCAAGTTTTTTGCAAATTTTTTCTAAGTCCCGAGATTATGCTCTCTCCTAACCTAGAGCATAGTCAACCTCTCATGGAGAGTGTAGTTAGCCAGAATAACCTCCAGTGGCTTGTATAGCATGGAAATGGCACTCAACTCAGCTCCAAAATGTAGTCAATTCACCTTTAGCAAGTGTCTTTAGAAAAATACTTCTTTTTTGTATTTCCTTTTGCCCAAAAATTGTAACTATTGTTGACCCCATGCAAGAGTGTTGAGAGTGTACTCTTGCGGAATGTAGTCTTTGGCTTTCATTTTTTAGGTACCTTGCAGTCTTCTCTACACACACATGTAGTTGGCAGTGTAGTCACAGTCTCACAACTTTGCAGAGTTTGGCAAAGCACAACACTACCAGCCCCATCGATACACCACATGAATGGTGACTACACTGAGCATAGTCCCAACCATCCCCTCCACCACATGGTAGCCATCCCACATTTTTTGCTAGCCCTAGACCTATAAATACCTATGTCCTCAAAGTTTTCAAGGTTGGAAAATTAAAGAGTTGGCAGATCTAAGGAGCACTTAGGAGAGAACTAAAGGCATTTAGGCAAACTAGAAGAGGCAAAGTTGTAGACCACCGTAGATCCTTATAGCTTAATAGAACACCACAACCAATAGTACACCATGGTGGCCAACTCGGCAGATGTAGACACCTCAACGAAATGCCTGTCTTTGTAGCTAGACAACTCAAAGACTATGACTATGTTGTCCACTACACTTGTTGTACACCATGTACCTTCTAACCCCTTTTGGTATTAACTATGCTCAACCCTAATTGGGGTGGTGTTCTGGTTCACTCTCTCTTTCCTTGCATTTTTTGCACTTTATTTGCATTTTTTTATTCTTTTATCACATAGTCACATTGACACTATGCTCGAGTGGCTGTTTCTACACATTAACATGACCAACTCCACCAAAACTCTTGATTACACTTAACCTCATTGACATCACTAATATCATGAACACCACAAACACCATCTACACCCTTAGCACTGTCTTGCATTAGCATTATAGCTAACCAAACTACTCCCCGATTGCATCTGGTAAGTCCCTGTTTGATTGACCAAATTGTTCAAGGTGCCCCATCTCTATCACCAATAGGTCCTCGCACAAATTCAAGGTTAGGCTATGTGCCCGTGGCCCTTACTGTTCTAGCTGTTAACGTTTTTGGTTGTCATAGTTTTTTGGCACTAAAAGGAGAGTTGAACCAGTTTTTCAGAGTCCATTATGGTTGTCTTGCATGCTCTCTACATCGTAGTTGTTTATCAACCTATCGGTGATATTGGATCCCATAGTTGATCCCCCTAATACCCCATATAGTAACCCAAATCACACTCGTTTCCACTATTGCTAAGCTCCTATTCTCACTCTGGCATGATGAGCATAGTCAATGTAGTCTACTCTTTAGTGTGGAGAGTGCAGTTAGTGGTGTTAGCTGAGATAGAGTTAGTTTCACTATAGTCCACCATGTTTCATAGCCAACAACCTCTGTAATCCCCTTGTAGCCTTATCTATGATCATGAATCTAGATCAACCTTCGAAATTAGTCTCAAACACACTCAACATCTTGCCCATCCAATAAGAGACCCAGATTGACAACCCTACAAGCCTTATGATGACAAGACCAAGGCAAACCCTTAGGTTACGCAATCAAGACCTAGAATATGTTACACTAGCCAACGAGTAGCACAAATTTATATGCACAAAGATTCAAGTAGGGTTACCTATAGATTGCTCTAACATGCAAGAAAAATGGAACTATGAACTAATCCATTGGGATGGATGAGAGTATATCCCTTCCTCATTCGATATCATCTTGCTCACAGAGCTTGACCATCGGCTGTTAATCCAGCTCATCTAAGTAGGTGAGAACGATGTAGGAACAAATTATGAGGAAGCCCTACAGGAGGAAGAGGACAAGTTTGAAGCTCCCTCCAAGCATGAGGACCCCTACCATACTACCTTCCAATGAGCAATCCCTAGTCTGACCCCTCCTCAGTTTAGTTCACCCATTCTACTTGAGACGATCATAACATTGACATCACCTTCCCACTTCGTTAGGCCTATGCTAACACTTGTAGTAGCAACACATTAAATGAAATACATGCATTACAATGTAGATGTTTCCCTTAACTTACCCTTTGCAGCATCATCATAACCTGTTTAGCCATCTCTGCCCATAGTAACCATATCAGCTCAACCATATGCCCATGCAGGGCCCATCCCCAAGTCCCAAATGACTCAGGAATCCTATGTCCTACCTATTTCATTGGTGCCTTTAGTGTCAACCCAACCCAAGCATGCATTGCTTACCTCAATCCCCATGCCCATAACACAACTAACGCATCAAGTGCATCACATAGTTCCGCAACCGACGATCAAGTCATGGGGCACACAGCTAGCCCAATAGTAGATAGTGCAACTAGCTTAGTCAGCTAGAGCATCTCAAAACTTAGACCAAGTATTCTTGTTGATCCAAAGATTGACCAAAGAGGTGCAACAACTCAAAGCTACCTCCTCTAAAATTGTCAAAGTGGTGGACTTGTACAAGGATGACCCTATAAGTCCTGTAGTCCCACCTCTAACTCTTCTAGTTGGGGTCCCTCTACCTTAATTTACCAAATACAACAATGAGAGAGACCTAAATGCACATCTTGTCATGTTTAAGTTTGAGTGCCTCCTATGGCAAGCATGGTCACATGCCATCAAGTGCGTGCTCACTATGTCATTGACTGGCAAAGTATTAGATTAGTATTATGCACTACCCAGAGGCTTTATCTCCTCTTTGGAGGACCTCTTGAGCTAATTTGTGATGTGCTTCAAATATAATTTGAAGCCAGAGACAACCTTAGACCAACTAATGCAAGTTAAGCAAGGCCACTTAGAGCTTGTAGAAATTCATTTAACGCTGGAGTGCCTGACTAAATGAATTATGAGAGCCGATAGTGGAAGCACATCTCCTAGCCATTTTTAAGAGTGTAGTTAATGACTTTATAAAGTTGAAGTTGTACTACCTAGGCCCACAGTTCCTAAGCCAATCCTTTGCTCAAACCAAAAGCATAGAGGACATGGTAGAAGCTAGCAAGGACCTAGCCTATGTGGCCTACAAAGATCAACATGCAAGGAGAGACAAGGATAAGGGAAAGTAGAATGCAACAGTGGCAATTGTAGCCAAGGAGGCCAAAGCAATCAACCAGGGGTCGAAAACTAGGTAGCCTAAAGCCTCAACTAACAACAAAGCCACCAATGCTAGTGCCAAGGTAACCAACCAGCCTACATCCTTAGTGGTTACTACATAAGTTATTTAAAGGTCCAACTTTGAGCGTAAGGATCACTCTAAGTATACCCCATTGCCACTAAAGTCCTCAAAGCTATTGGAACAATTGTTAAAAGTTGGATGCATCTAATACAAATAAATATCTAAGGATGCCTACAAAAAACATGATAGATATTGTAAGTTGCTAGGAAACCTTGCTTTGGCGGTGCCAAACAAGCCCTTGGTCCCAAGAAATTTTGGGTTGGACGAATTTTGTCATTACCACTAGTTGCTTGGCTATAGTATGGAGTTTTTCCTAGCTTTACAAGACAACATGAAAAGGATGATAAACATAGGTGAGTTGGTGCTTGACATTGCAAACTTGGTCAAGCCCTAGAATTAGTCCATGAGGATGTACAATGACCTTCTAAACATAGATGATGCTAGCTATGTCATAAATGCTGTCAACATTGATGACAATCTAGAATTGGCATAGCAACCATTTGTGGTCTAGTTACTCACTGGTAGTCCAAGGATCCCCTCGGCCCCCACAGGTCTGAGGCCCCCCTTCATTGTTAGAGTGCCACCTTGGGCACCCATAATGCCCTTCATGATTAGGGTCTCACAACATGTTGCAACAACAACTGTTTAGTTGCCCTTTATTTTCACAGTGCCATAGCATGTTAGCCCTTCACTAGAAAAAAACTAGTAGTGGCCAATGCATTAGTTCCTTCCTTTCCAAGGAGTAGCCTTGCTAACAACATGGGTAGACCCCCTAGGTGGTAACACAGAAGATCCAATGAAGGTCTCATAGACAAAATCATTAGGCAACATCGAGACCAAAGAGCGTTGGGTCTACCAAAATTAGTTCTCATATCTATGGTCCCTATGGCCAAAACAACTAAAGAGGCCATAACCAACAAATCACAAGAGAGCACTGAGGAACCTAAGTAGACCAAGCAAACAAAGCCTAAGTCACCTCCACAAGGAATCTATCTCCTAGGCCACATGGAAGAAGTCAAGGCCAATAAAAACATGGCTAATGGTAAAGACTTCGTGGATGCATTAGCCCAACTTAAATAAGTGCTCAAATAGAAAAATACAACATTGAACTTGTATGACCTAATTATGACCTTATTTTCCCACTGCGAAGCATTGGCACAGGTGTTGACCTCCATTCCTATTATAGAGGACATCCCTATAAATGAAAACTCCATCCATGCAGTGATGTTGCCTCCTACGTTGTAAAGATCAAGTTTCACATCCCTAGCATTTCGCAATGAAGAAATTAAGATCAATCCTAAGATGGCTGAGATCATAATGGCTCTAATGTTTATTACCATATGTGTTGGGCAATGCAAGATTCATAGGGTGCATGTCGATGATGGAGTAGTCACAAACATAATACCATACAATGTCGTGGATAAGTTAGGCCTCATAGACCAAATCAAGCCAATTAAAACCACGTGCTTGAAGTCCTTTAATGGATCATGTGTCATCATCACAGGTACTGTAACTATAGTTTTTTTAATAGGGGAGAAATTCCCCACCATTGTCGAATTCATTGTTATTAAAGAGATGCTAGTTAACCTGATATTGGGCAGACCTTGGTTGGCCTAGTTACAAGCCCTATCCTATCTAATTCATTAAGAGATCCACCTCTTGTACAAAGGTGGTGAAGTTATCATCCATGGTGATAACGCTGCCCCTTTGGCCATCAACAACATAGATATGGAGTAAGGGTTGAAGGTTGAGTTTCTTGATGATGCACCTGTGGTAGACAATGAAACACATGAGGCAAACACACATGAAAAAGTGGTAGAAGCCAATGACCTCTTGAAGGATATCCTTTGGGCTGAGTTGCCCTTTAACATGGCAAGCGAAGGTCATGGGGAATACTGGGTAGTGCAATCCAAACCCTACATGCCCCCTAACCCACACAGAGTTAGGAAGCAACTGCATGACTAAGGTATCCCCTTAGTCCAAAGTGTGTTCAGTGCCTACCTGCTATTCACTTTTGTGCACCTTGTACCTTACTCTCTACTTATGTTGCATTTGTATTGCATTAGATTAGCATGGTAGCATGTTATTTGCATTTAGCTTGATTGCTTAGATTGCTCATTTATTTTCTTAGTTTGTGCATTCATCCATTTTGTTTACGCATTTTCTTGTTATTTTACACTTCCACAATAATTACTTTAATGCATAAAAAACCTCAAAAATGCATAAAAATCATAAAAGCCAGAATTACAAAAAGAGAGATAGTAATACATGACCTACTATGGCCTTAAATTTGCAACATTGCGGCCAGGAATGACCTAAAACTATCACTTTTAATCCCCTCGTAGAGGCCCAGAATGACTTAAACTACTACCATGGCTCACCATGGCCTTAAACTGGGCAACTCCATAGCCTACTATGGCCTTAAACTAGTAACACACAACTTGAAATGGCCAAAAACTAGCATTAGCCCTCTCGCTATGGTCTTAAATTTGCATGGGGCTTGTCAAGGCTTTAAACTAACAATAGACTTATAGTGGCTCGCAATGGCCTAGACTCACATACTCATAGAAAATGTAATAAAATCATCATATAGGGATAAAAGTTTGCATATTACACTTAGTAAATAATCATCCATAGAAAATGTAATATGAATAGAAATACATAGTGTGGATAGCATCAAATGGCAAAAATGTAGCAAAAGAAGCCTAGTGAGAGGTACATTTGGTCATGCTCAACTAGTAGTGATAGGTGGGGATGGAGGTTCAGCTTCCTTTGCTAGGTCGCTAGGACTTGCAGCATTGCTTGGTACATACCAGAACCATTAACAAATATGCATAATTAGTAAGCAAGCATACATTACATGAGCTAACTCAAAACATCAAAAAGCATAAAAAACTAACATAGCAGAAACTGACCTAGGAGGGTCCTGCATCGATGAGCTCTAGAGACAACTTTCCAATGTTGGCCTCTAAGCGATGGAGGATCTCAGCTTTGAAAAGTGATGTCCAATCTTCTTGGCCAAAGTTAATACCTACAAGGGTCTTGCCTTTGTCCATGGTGGTCCATGCGAATGGCTCCATGGAAAACATGGTAGAAGAGGCCTCTATGGAGGGAGTGACAATCTGCCTTAGGAGAGTCACCCATGATTGTAGGCTACATGAACAAGTCATATGTCTACTTTCCACTGATCTCGTGAAGAAACATCTCAATGTAGCAACATTTGGTAGAATCTTCCTTGCATCATCGTAGGTACGTGTTGTGCTCTCACTTGTATTGATGCTTGTGATTCTTCTGCATCTGTCCCCATCGATAAGCCTTTGTGCTATAATTCTTCTAATCCTAATTCTTCTAAGCAAGAAAATCCATTTGGAGCTGCTACTCTACCAACTCCTATGTATCCTTGTTCTTACCTCTAAGAGCTATTCAATACATAGCATACTCAATCTTCGATGTACGCTAAGTGCCATCCCCTTGTGATCTAGATGCTATGAAGTCATATTTGAATTGAAGATCCTTGATTTTCTCATCCTAGCTAGTCATCCTCTCTTGTAGTTCATGCACACATTTCCATAGGTGCTCATTATAGTGCCTACAAACCCATAATGACTTCACACAAGAAAGCACACACTTGTTAGATTTCTTGTACATGTGATGAGGCACTTGATCAAATTTTGAAGGAAGGTCAGGTAGAGTGTCCACCCTTGCCACCTTGCTCAGATCCCACTATATCTTAAGACCTATAAGCATATAAAAAACTAATCAATATTAGCTAAAAACTAAGCATTTAAGCAATAAGTAGGAGGAATAGCACTGCATGCATACCTTGCTCTAGGTCCGCTTGTCACAAGTGGTTCACCATGTCCTCAACAACTCCTTTCAAAAAGGTGAGTTTATTTGGCATCTCTACCCATAGCTCCATGTAGTAGGTAGATGTAGGACCACTGATGGGAATATCTAATGCTGTAATACAATGATGCAATTAGCACATGACCTGATGTAGCTCAAGATACTAGAGTAAACAAGGGAAGATAGATGGAAATAAAAGTAATTTACCTAGCAAGCCCTCAGGTCTGAGTGTAGGGGGCTCACCTAGTTATGTACCATCGAACAAAGTGTCAAAATCACCCCCATCAGGATGGAGCAACCCCTCCTCTTCCAACTGGCGAAGGATCTTTGCCGCTTGAGGAGGTGCTTCCATTGATGTTGCCTCAGTTGTTACTCTTCCTCTTTTCTTTTTTTTTTCTAATTAACACATACACACGTATAGTACATCATTTCATATAGCACATCATTAGCTAATCAACAAAATAGCATGAAAAAAAACATAAAAATATACATGCATAAATACAACTAAAACATCTAGCATCTACACATACTAACCTACAAGATCCTCATGTATGTCTCATAGCCTAATGCAGATATTTTTATTGCTTGGCTTCCTAATCTTAGGGGTAGCTTCCTCTTGAGGACACAACCTCTTGATCTTGTCCTTGGATGGTCCCACTATCTTTGCTATGTACAGATCCACCTTGCTCATGTCCCTAGTGACAACTAGAGGACCCTTACCCATACTATCACATGAATAATGCAAGTGTCCCATAGGAACCTTGGTCATTACTGATAATGACTCATCGATCTCCTCTGGATGGTCTTGCATGTGTGTGGTTGAAAATATATGTTTGACCCATAACCAGGACAACTACTCATGGTCCTACACTAGTCATTATCCATCATCCTATACAACCAAAAGCTCTACAAACTTTTGTAGGTATCTTGTGAAGAATGCAAAGTGAACATGGGACCTTTCTTGGAGGTTTAATTGAAGTTGAGAAATCTCTGCATGTAGACTGGTGGCTATGTAAGCAGCCCAATTAAATTTTGTATCCTCTAGTAACACCTCCTTTATCACCTATGCTTTTCTGACCCCTAGGATATTTCCTTAGGATAGTAGCTTTGGAAAGGTATGAGCACGAAATAGAGGGTAGAGCTCCCACACCTCAAGCACATGTACATCTTTGATGGATATGCCCTTGTGAGATAGAGTGGCCCCCAATTAGTTCTCAATCTCCTATCTATTGTCCACCTTCCTACTGGCCTTATCAATAATTGTTGAGTTGTCAGTAGGAATGCTAAAGAGATCAACGAAGAAGGCCTTGTTGAGGTCGAGCATTACCATCACACCACACACCCAGGTAACAAATCTGTTAACATTGCTGCTAAAGGAGCTAAGGGCCAAGAATAGGTCCATTAACCCAGCATGTGTGAGCTAAGTTGTCAGTGTGCCTAGGCCTCCGTGGCATAGCCAATGTTGCACACCTTTCACATCCCCATATTTCATGATGAGGGTGGTCTTTGTGCGACCCGTGCTAACCACTGTCACCTTGATTGAGGTAACCATCGCTACAATGCAAAGCAAAAAAAGGTTAGCATGTCATCATAAAAATAGGACAAAATAAAAGGAACATACATGGGAACATGAGCCAAAACATAGATACGAATGTAGCACAAAAGGAGTACGAGATGGGGGTGATGCTGTAGGCACCTCCTCAAAGTTAATCTCACTAGTAGTCCACTCCTTATCTAACCAGTCATGGGTCCTATATCACTCATACACCTTCAAGTGATTGGAGATATAGGTCTCCAGATCACATCCCATCTACTTAATCATGGTTGCTCAAACATTTGTGCTAGATGAGAAAACTTCTAAGGCAACGTGAGTTAAGGCTACAACATCTGGATCATCATGTAGGCCATCTTCATCAACTCAAAACTTGGCAATCAAACATAGAATCATTGGTAATTTAACATGATCAAGTAGCAAAAAACACTACATAAGCTAGAGAAGCACTTACCCTCTGATGCAGTAGACGATTCTAGGTGGATTTTGGAATAGAGTATGCAACCACTACATGACAACAAGTGTGTTGCTGTTGTTATAATAAGCAAGACCCATCATACACCATACTCTAGATAACTACCAAATGCCCCTAGGACTTCTATCTAAGCCTCTTGCCCCATCAACATTGATGGGATCATCTGAGATGAACTTTAGAATGCTCTAGTTTTCCCTAGGTAGCAACGTCTCAATGATAGCACTTGCAACCTCAACCACCAAGTGTAACCACATGATCATACTGAATTGCTACAATAGGTACTCTAGGAGCTTCTAGGCTCCTGGTCGGAACCACATAACCTAATGATCTACTTGCATGTTTGGTGTAGGGATGTTGGGGATAGGTTCTCTCATGCAACACAAGATTCCCACGAGCTCAACCATGATCAAAATGGATTTTAGCAACACCTGCAATCATTAAGCAATAGGCAAAGCATTAGTATACATGCATAGATGCAAAATTTTGGTCTACATATTATAAATTATTAACATAAATTAACAAAAATGCCTAATTTTGATAATACACCCTAGGGCCTCATGGGTGTAGGACATCAACTAACTTGTTCAACGTGCCTGGCACTCACTAGTGTACATCACATTTTGCAGGATTAATACTACATTTTTTGTAGGTTTAGCACTACGTTTTGCAAGTTTATCATCATGCATAGTTGGCAGAATTTACTAACTCTAGACTACCCTAGTGGAGAGCATAATCCCAAAAAATAGACATTTTGGCAAAGACACACTTTGGCAAATACTATGAGCTTAAAAAAATAGGCATTTTAGCAAACACTTAGTGGACTATGCTCCCAACGCATGGAGAGCATAGTCCCATGGCTATGGAGAGCGTAGTCTCCCCATGGTGTCACACTCATCACATTACAACTATTAGGATCCCACCCTATCCTCTACCACTGTGGTAGGCTGCATCACCCATGGCCACTAGCAAAAACATAGAACAAAACAAAGAAGCACAAGCCCTGATGTTGATCATAGTCATGGTCCCCATGGTTGTGCAGTGGAAGGAAACGATAGCAATAGCCCTTATAGCTACACCTCAGAATGTAATCCATGGGGCCCAAATCCCCACATAAAAAACAAATCAGAAAAAATGTAGCAGTACCTTATCTTTGCCGTGCCACTGTGGTGTCCTATCCCACCACCACCAAAACCCTGGTAGGGACCATGGCCACACCATGTGAAGTGTGATGGAGGCCATGGCCCCTACATCCATGTTGCTTAACACGGTGCACAAGGTCCTAAACCCTATGCTCCAAAGAAGAGGAGTGATGAAAAATAACATGCGACAGTGATTGTAACCCCCTATAATCTTGTTGCGGTGCATAATGGTAGCCATGTTGTAGTGCAAAGTCGCAGCCATGGCTCTCGCAGTCACATTGCAAGGCTCGATGTTCAAGGTCCTAATCCTATGTAGGGCCCTAACCTCGTCAAAAATAAAAACAAAATGAAGAGAAACTCAATCCATGCACCACATAGTAAAAGGACAATGTGCAATGTTAGTTGCAGCCCCATGCGGTTGCACCACGTTGCACAATGATGCACAACCCCCAAACCCTACAAAGCCTAAATTTTTACATAGGTCCAAAGGAACCAAAAGCCTAAAAATAGATAAAAATCCTCCTTGTTGCCACATCCTTCCCACCACCATGCCGCTCCATGGATGATGCATAACCGTTGTGGCCATTGCCATGTTAGGATGCACAAGGCGACACACAAGACTATGCTCTTAAATCCTTAGTTCAAGAAAAACAAAAAATGAGATAGAAAATGAAGGCAAGCTAGAGAGCATAGTCAATCTACTTGGCTAACATGAATGGCCTCCTCTCCTTCACATGTGCTTGTAGTAGGCGACTCAGTGCTCTCTCTCCTTTTACAATGTTTGCCAACCTTGGGTGAAGGCATTCACTTCGATGCATCATCTTTCCCTCAACTATGTTCTCCACTAATGATAAAGGTAGAAGCAACAACAAGACTACACTCCCAACATCATGGTAAAATGGCAAAAATGGCAAGTTACCATGGTAAAATTGCACCTATATACCCTCCCAGGGTCATTTAATGATCCACCAACCTAGGACTATGCTTGCCACCAAATGGCTAGTGGAGAGCATAGTTGGATGAGAGTGTAGTTAACCATACTTAGTCCAAAACTATGATTTTTTGCTACCCTACAAATGTGTAAGCTAATCCCACTTCCAAGCATGAATGACCCTTCTTGGAACAACATGTTTGGTGCATTCATGGCTTGCTAAGGGCTAAAACTAGAAAAAACATGTTTACCTACAATAGAAATTTGCATGCATACTTAAGCAGATTTCATTGGATTACTTTGTCTCATTTATGCATATTAACTTTGTCAAAATAGGTGCCACTAGACATTTTTCTAGTTTATTTTGCAGGAAGGTGGCATGGCTATGCATGAGTAGATCTTCTCACCCTTGATTCTCACGAAGCCTTATGGTGACATTAAGTGATGCATTGACCCTCATTGCCTAGACCTCGAGCCTATAGCCTACAATGAGTACATAGCATCCATAGAAGCACCACTAGATTGGCCCGACCATCTAGTTAAGGATCTTGACCTAGAGGCACGGGATGTCACAAAGGATTCCCTTATCGAGATCCCTATGGCACCACACAATGGTAAGGCGAGAACACTAAAACTAAGTTCCTCACTAGAACCCTAGCATGCTCAAGACATCGCTAGAGTGATTAATGATAACATTAAAGCATTTACATGGTCATACAAGGACATGCTAGGCCTAGATCACCAGGTAGTCTAGCATAACATCATTCTTGATCCTTGCATCAAACCAGTTAAATAAAAAGCATGTAAGGTTCGACTTGAGATGGCATTAGTAGTCCATGATAAGATCACCAAGCTTTACAAGGTTGGTTTCATCTAAGCTATAGACTATGTAGATTGGGTCTCAAACATTGTAGTTGTGCCTAAGAAAAATGGAAGTATATGCATTTGCATAGACTTCTAGGACCTAAATAAAGCAACCATCAAAGATGACTTCTTGTTGCCCAGTATCAATCAACTAATTGATAGCACCATCGAACACACCCTATTGTCCTTCATGGATGGGTTTTCATGCTATAACTAGATTAGGATCAACCTTGAGCACTATCTTAGTACAACCTTCATGATCCCTTAGGGTATGTTTTGCTACACAATGATGCCTTTTGGACTAAAGAATGCAGGAGCAACATACCAACAAGAAATGACCTATATTTTTAGTGACTACATGCTAAGTTTGCTCAATGACTACATAGATGATATTGCAGTTAAGTCCAAAGTGGCCCACAACCATGCAAATGACTTAGACATAGTGCTTAAATTTTTTCCTAAAACATGAGCTTAGGTTAAACCCCAAGAAGTGTGTTTTTGGTGTTAGAACAGGTAGGATGCTTAGCTTTGTAGTATTTGAAGTAGGTATACCCATAGATCGCGATAAGGTTAAGGCCATAACCAACTTGGTGCCACTGGCTAACCTTAAGAAGCTATGAGGATTACAAGGTAGAATATAATTCATATGTAGGTTTATTGCCAAATTAACCAACAAACTACAACCAATGCAAAATTTGCTTAAAAAGGAAGCCCACTTTGAGTGGACAATTCAATGCCAACAAGCTTTCAACAACATTAAGCAAGAGCTAGTACAATTACCTACAATTCACCCTCTGCAAGGAGATAAGCCTTTTTACATCTAGCTTGCCACTTCTGACACATCCATCGCTTCTCTACTTTGCCAAGAGCGAGATGATGATGTAGAGGTCCCAATCTCCTACCTAATCCATGCATTAGTAGCTCATGAAGTGAGATACAATGACGTGGAGAAGTATTGCCTTGCCCTAGTCTTTTCATTAAAGAAGTAAAGGCATTACCTCTTCCATAACCAAGTTAACATCATTTGCAAGAACAACATGCTCCGAGCTATAACAATAAATATCTACAAAAGTAGTTGCATTCCATAGTGGAAGGAAATAATAGTAGAGTTTGACCTGCATTATGTTATGCAATCCTTAACAAAAGGTCAAGCTATAGCCATATAAATCACAGCTTCATTAGTAGATAATCAAGCTACCATAGATCCTCCTAGATGAGCATGTCAGTAGTATTAGCCAAGTGCCTAATAACTACAAGGCATCCCTGCATTTTGACAAAGCTTCAACCTCTTGAGGAGGTAGCACCACTACGATTATCATGTTTTCCTCTAGGGAGATCTGACCCTTCGCATATCATTTTGTATGTTCTTGCACTAATAATGTGGTAGAGTAGAAAGGTCTCCTCTAAGGCATCCTTGTAGCACATGACCTAGGAATCCAATGCATAGTGATCTGAGTTGATTCACAACTAGTGGTTAATCAAGAAGCAAAGGTTTATGCTTGTAAAGCATAACATTTAAAACCTTACTACAACCTGGCAAAACACTTGCTCCAACACTTTGCAGTTGTCAATGTCCAACATGTTCCTTGAAGCAAAAATGCCATTGCTGATGCACTTACAACATTAGCCCTTAGCATAGTACCTAGCATGTTTAATGCATTGCCTACCTTAGTGGTAGATAGCACTACACCTATCATGCAAACCATCAAAGATGCATCCCTAGCCATAGTTAGCACCACCCACGTAAAAGAGAGGTATGACAACATCAAGGTGTACCTTCTATAAGGTGAGCCTTTGCAACACTTAACCATTGCTCAAAAGGATGTAGTACATAAACAATTGCAGCAGTATGTCATTATAGGTGATAACACGTTATGTTGTAAATCCTATGATGACATATTGCTAACCTACGTAAGTGAAAATGAAGTAAAATCAATGGTTTTGCAAGTCCACAAAGGACTGTGCAGAGGTTAGATAGCACCCAAAGCAATGATAGAAAAACTTAGATGGCTAGGTTACTATTGGCCTTACATTGAGAGTAATTGTGTTTGGAAAGTGAAAATGTGTGACATTTGTTAGTGGCATAGCAACTTAATACATGTACTACTAACTAAATTTCATACAATGCAAATCATGTGGCCATTCCAATGTTGGAGCTTGGACATCATCGAACCCATAACACCTAAATCATCCATAGGGAATAGATTCATAATAACCACAATGGAATATTTTACCAATTGGATTGAAGCTATTCCCCTTAATAAGATAACATCGTAGTAGGTTTGCAAGTTCTTGTTAGACAATATAATGACTTGTTTCAACTTATCCATGATCATAATAATAGACAATGGACCACATTTTAGTAGCACCAAAACCAAAGCCCTTTTTGAGCACTCTAGTATCAAGCACTCCTTTTCATCTACCTACTACCCTTATGCAAATGGCCAAGTGGAGGCCACCAAGAAGGTCTTCATCAACCTCCTTAAGAAGATGCTAAGCAATAGCAAATGATAATGGCATGAGCAACTAGTTTATGCACTTTGGGCCTACCAAAAGATGCATAAAAAAATAATAGGTATGATGCCTTATAGCCTTGTCTATGGATCTGAAGTAGTTTTGCCACTTGAATTTCAGGTTCCATTGCTCCGTGTAATCCTCTCAGACTTCATTGATGAAGGTTAGAATAATGAGTTGAGAATCATAGACCTTAACTCAATAGACGAGGAGTGCATGTGTACTCTTGATTACATCGAGTGGTATCAAGAAAAGCAATGACAAAAGCATCATCATAATCAAAATCAATTCCTAATCAAGAAAGGGGACATAGTCTTCAAGGCCATTCATGAACACATAGATAAGCTCTCAGCCAACTAAGAACGACCTTTCTTGGTCACTAAGGCCTACGAGAATGGAACATTCAAGTTCACTGATCAAGATGGAAATGAGTTTGCCAATCCAATGAGCCATTCACACTTGAAGCTATACTACATCTAGCATATAACATTACACATCAACAACACAAGGTAAGCATTCATCTGCTGTGATACTAAACTAGCGTAGCTCATTTGCTATGATGCTAAACTACCATAGCTCATTCGCTAGGATGTTAAACTAGCATAGCTCATCTACTATGATGCTAAACAAGCATAGATCATTTTATATGATGTTAAATTAGCATGAATGTCAAATATGACATTAAACTAGGACAACTCATCCTTGGGTCACAATGTTAAACTAGCACAATGTGTTTGGTATGACTTGAAATTGGCATAGGCATAGAGTAGTCCACTAGAACTATAAACTAGCATAGCATGGCCTGCTAGGATCTTAAAATGGGCCCAATATTCTAATAGGACTATAAAATAGTAAATCCATGCTCTACTAAGACCTTAAATTGGGTTTGCATTAATAGCTTTTTTCCATCTTTTTGCAAGAAAGAAAGTAAGCATACTACAAATCTCCTTCCATACCAAGTGAGTGAGCACATTGCAGTTCTAGAATAAAGCACTTGCAATCTATGCAACCTATGTTGCTCATGTGGTGTTTTTCATTTTTTCATCTACAGTCTATTTGCATTTATGTCTTGTGTGATATTTTTATCTTCTCAAAGTTGTGTTTGTAGGATGAAGCCCTAGGTGGCCATGCAAAGGCACATCTCATTGCAATGACAATTCATCACATCACTCCGATGTGCATGATTGGAATAGCTAAACCTCTCAAGAGTGCATATCCCCATTATCCTATTATAGCCTACTCACATATACTCCTATATCCTAATACCCTTACATTTCTCACATAAGAAAGATGGAAAACCTTTTTGATGCTTACGTGTTGTGACCACATGACATCCTCTTCAAGTCAAACTGCAAAACTCAAGGTAGACATAACATAAGTTGTTCCTTGGGAAGCCTCTATCAGCTGGTCAAAGCCCAGGTGGATGTAACAAAAGTCATCCCAGGGAGGAAACACCTGTCATACAAATGTGATGCAGTTTCACAAACAACAAAGTAAACCCCATCTGGTGACAGACAACCCACTTGATGGGAAGCACCTTGTAGTAAGCATGTAGTAACATGTTGAGCCCAAAGAAGGTTCACCCTATTAAAAAAAAGGGAAGGAGGGGGAAAAACATGTCACCAAGTAATTCAGTAGCAAAGCCATTTTGCAGCTAGCCTAGCCTTGAATCTACACCTTGACTCTCTCACAATAACTTTAATGAGAGGTTAACATTTTCAAGGGTAAGCCACTTTGGTGCCATGGTTACCATTAGACATGATGTCCTCATGTCATAACATCCTAGTTGCACCTCATCTTTCCTTTTATCCCCATCACATCACCTACATCTTTTACTCCTACTTTTCACCTACTATCTAACATACCACTATCCATAACACTCTTGGGCACGGTGCAGCAACATTCAATCAGGTATCACAGAGTCATGTGGGTGCCAAGTCTACTATGGTGTTTTGCTATTCTTTGTCAATGTCTCTTGGGCCACTCCTCTAGACGTCAACAAAGAGGGGCCAATGAAACACCACAAAATCTAGACTATGGCATCTCAACTTCAAATCTTGGCTAATTGTTGACACTACACTCTCCTCCAACCTAGAGCATATTCAGTCTCTCATGAAGAATGTAGTAAGCATGAAGGCCATTTTTTTGTAGTTTTGACTAAGTGTTGAGACTATTCTCAACTTGAGATGAGAGCATAGCTAGCTTCTCATGGAGAGTGTAGTCAGCACAAGGACCGTGTTTCTTGTAGATTTTGGCTAAGTGTTGAGACTACACTCAACCTTAGATGAGAGCATAGTTAGCCTCTCATAGAGAGTGTAGTCAGTAGGAAGGCCAATTTTGCAAATTTTTCTAAGTGTTAAGACTATAATCAATCCTAGTTGAGAGCGTAGTCAGCCTCTCGTAAAGAGCATAGTCAACACAAGGACTAGTTTTTGCAAATTTTATCTAGTTGAAACTACACTCAACCCTAGTTGAGAGCATAGTCAGTCTTTCATAGAGAGCATAGTCAACATGAAGGTCATTTTTTACAAATTTTTCTAAGTGTTGACATTATGCTCTTCCCTAGATGGGAGCATAGTCAGCCTCTTGTAGAGAGCATAGTCAACATAAAGGCCAGTTTTTGCAAATATTTTCTAAGTGTTGACACTATGCTCTCCTCCAACCTAGAGCGTAGTCAACCTCTCATGGAGAGTGTATTAAGCATGAAGGTCATTTTTTGCAAATTTCTTCTAAGTTTTGAGACTACGCTCACCCCCAATTAGGAGCATAGTTAGCCTCTCATGGAGAGCATAGTTAGTAGGAAGGCTAATTTTTGCAAATTTTTTCCAATTGTTGAGACTTTGCTCAACCCCAGTTGAGAGTGTAGTCAGCCTCTCGTAGAGAGCGTAGTCAACAAGAAGCAAGTTTTTTGCAAATTTTTTCTATGTCCTAGGACTATGCTCTTCCCCAACCTAGAGAATAGTTAGCCCCTCGTAGATAGTGTAGTTAGTTAGAAGAGTCTTTAGTAGCCTCCATAGCATAGCAATAGTGCTTAGCTTAGCTCTAGAATATAGTCAGCTCATCTTCGATGAGCATAGTTAGTAAAATACTTCTTTTTTGTATCCCTTTTTGCCAAAAAATTCTAACTATGCTTGACCCCATGTAAGAGCATGGAGAGCATAGTCCTACAGAGCATAGTCTTTGGCTTTCATTTTTTAGGTATCTTGCAGTCTTCTTGGCACACACATGCAGTTGGCAATGTAGTCATAGTCTCACAGTTTTGCAAAGTTTGGTAGAGCACAACAAAGTACAACACCAGTATCCCCATCAGTACACCACATGAATAGTCACTACACTAAGCATAGTCCCAACCATTCCGTTTACCACATGGTAGCCATCCCACATTTTTTGCTAATCCTAGACCTATAAATACCTGTGCCCTTAAAGTTTTCAAGGTTGACAAGTTGAAGAGTTGGCAAATCTAAGAAGCACTTGGGAGAGAACTAAAGGAATTTAGGAAAACTAGGAAGAGGCAAAGTTGTAGACCATCGTAGACCCCTACAGTCCAACAGAACACTGTAGTCAATAGTATAGCGTAACAATTGACTTGGCAGACACAAACACCTCAATGGAACATCAATCTCCATGGCCAGACACCTTTGAGACTATGACTATGCTATCCACTACACTTGTTATACACTGTGTACCTTCTAACCCCTTTTGGTGTTAACTATGCTTAACCCTAGTTGGGGTGGTGTTCTGCTTCACTCTTTCTTTCTTTGCATTTTTTGCACTTTATTTGCATTTTTTCACTCTTTTATCACATAGTCACATTGAAACTATGCTTGAGCAATGATTTTTGCACATTGACACTATCAACTCCACCTAAGCTCTTGACTACACTCAACCCCACTGATATTGTTGACATTGTGAACATTGTAAACACCATTTGCACCCTTAGCATTGTCTCACATTAGTATTGTAGCTAAGTGCATCCTTGTTGCATCCAGTAAGTTCCTGTTTGATTGACCAGACTATTTAGGGTTCCCTGTCTTCGCCCCCAATAGGCCCTCATGTGGATTCGGGGTTAAGCTATGTGCCTATGGACTTCGGTGTTTTAGTCACCAATGTTTTCAATCACCACATGGGGGACATTTTCATTTAAGCAAATGCCCTTTGGCTTGTGTAATGGTCCTACTACCTTCTAGAGACTTGTATTAAGCATCTTTCAAAAATAAATTGGCAATGGAGTTGAGGTATTTATGGATGAAATTTCCACATATAGCCTAGATTTCAAACAAGTCCTGGACCATTTAGAGTAAGTCTTGAAAAGATACATTGAAAATAATTTAAAGCTCAATTGGTAGAAGAGCTACCTAATGGTTCAAGATGGCATAGTTCTAAGACATAAAGTATCTAATAAAGAAATAGAGGTAGATCCAAAAAAGATTAAAGTCATTCAAAATATCACTCATAGGTCACATACTGTCAAATATGTTAGATCATTTCTTGGCCATATAGGATATTACAGGAGATTTATTGAAAAATTTTCAAAGATTGAAAAACTATTAGTGAAATTAACAAAGAAGGAGGCAACATTTTAGTAGACAAAACAATATGCGAAAGTAACAAAACCTTAAAACAAAAATTGATTAAAAAAGTAATTCGCTAACTTTAGATTGTTTTAAGCCTTTCCACATTATGATAGATGCTTTAAACTACGCATTGGAAGTATTCCTAACTCAACTTGATGATTAGAAGAGACCTTATTATATACACTATACTAGTTGAAGCATTACCAGGTCACAAATCAATTACACCACCATAGAAAAGGATCCTATGACTATGGTGTATGTGCTTGAGAACTTTAGATATTATGTGTAGTGATGGAAAAAATTAGCTCTAGAAGAACGAAAAATTTCTATGTGAAATAATTTAACTCTAGGATCCAAGGGTCTCCAAAGGATTTGGAGCTACTTAAATGATCTTGCCAATTACTTGAGGACTTGGAGGGTTTGTTATTGAATATGTGAATAGAAATGAGTGAAACATTTAAAATAGAGATCCATGTACTAAATCTATGAACAAAGAGATAAAGAAACAAATGTGGTGAAACAATACTATAAACTTTGTATTAAATGTTACAAAAATTTGAGGAAAATGAAGGTTCAAAGAGTATAGATTATGGACTTTAAAAAGTCTTAGAGCACAAATACTCTTAAAGCTTGATGCACATGGTAGAGTGTGTTCTGCAACTAGATCTACACTTGTCTACTTCAACCAATCTACTCTTGAATGTTATTTACCACAGGTTCTCTTTGTTCATAATGATCTACACTAGAAAAAAGGCTATGGACTCTTAGACCCTGCACTACGCCTGAAAGTTTCAAGTTTGACCCAATGCAAAATGATTCAAAGTCCTTAAAATGATGAAGATCTTGGTTTAAATAGACCATGAAATTTTAGATTTTCTATTGATTTTTTTAAAAATTTTTTTTAGCAATTTTTTGACATTTACATAGTGTATTTGGACCATTTTCATGACCCAAAACTATAACATATGAACTACCAACATTTTTGACTTTTTGGGGTTGAAACACCAATGTATATGACACTTTTAACTATCCAAAATTGTAGTACATGGGCCACCAATGTATTAGAATTTTTGCTGCAAAGCTTGGAACATATTTGGGCTATTTTCATGGCCCAAATTCCAATGTGTGGTAATTTTAGCTTCACACGTTGTCCCACATGTTGGCATAGCATGTAAGATAGTGTGGCATTAGTGTGTGAAGAAAAAACCCATTATTTTTAATCATTTTAACCTTCACATGTTGGCATAAGTAAAATTCATAGTGTGTGAGCTATAAATCTCTCTCTCTTACTGTTGGCACATTTGGCCATTTTATGGAACAGTAAGACTCCTAATTTGAAAAATAAAACTCATGGGTTTTATTTTTGGTAAATTTTCAATAACTTACAAAAGTTATCAAAGTTATATAAGTTATTATTGGCATATCAAAGTTTAATTGCCCGGTTGTTAAGACTTTGTGGTGTAAATCAAAGTTTGAATGAGATGACAAGATTGTTATGGGTGTAATTTTGGGGCAAAGAAACTGGTGTTGGGATATTCCAGAGACATTAGCAAACATCCGCTACTGGTGCAGAAGATATTCCAAAAATACAAATGTTTTAGTGTTACGCTCTTTTGCAGGCTCGTGATTTTGCAAAATGCCCAAAACCCTCACTCACGCAGTTGTTAGCAATACAACAAACCATGGGATTCCTGGGCATGGGTCTGTGGAAGGCATACACAACAGCAAAATTTTACCTGTAACATCGTCGTCTGAATGTGCTCCTGATGGCTAAATGCCCATTTTACCTTCCAGAATTTTTCTCAACGCAGCCCTGTTCGCGGATTCCGCTAACGATTTGGTGGGTTCAACAATAGAATTGGAGAAATTAGGCAAGAATAATTGTAGAATTGATGAGGGTTCTTTCATTGCCGACGCAAATTCAGCATTTGATGGGAGTTTTGGGCGTCCTTGGAAGAATTCGTGGATCTGTTTTCCGTCATTAAGGCTTTCGGCAGGGTTAAGTTTGCAACGGCGCCAACACGACACGACTGCGATGGCTGCGACAACGACGACGACGGCTGCGGTGGCGACAGCGGTGGCAAAGTAAGGCATGAAACCCTGGCCGCAAGCCTGCGCAGAACCAAGCCAGAAAAACCCTTGGCTGAAGGCGAGCGCAGTAGGGCAAGTGCGGCTGCGATTGGAAGACGACGACCAAAATTGCAGAGCCTAAAATTTCCAAATCATATCATCATCAAAACTTGCAGGCATTTTCAAGAAGCA
>MNCI01003377.1:312296-340149 GCA_015680685.1 Gnetum montanum | reverse complement strand
AAAAAAAAAAAGAGAAGAAAGAAGAAGAAGAAAAAAAGAAAAGCAGAAAAAGGAAGTGCCACAAAGCAAAAATCACTCCTTCCTTGAACCAAATGCCAAGTGATCGTACGCCTTGTTGCTCTAGTACTCTCTTAGTCGCTCATCATGGGATGAACCAATGCGGTGTCATTGATCAGAGGAATGGACTTGGTCCTGATCTTGGAACGACAGGTTAATGACACCTTAATCATGCATTACACACAGGATTCACTTTGCCCTGGGTCAATTACCTCATGTCCCAATCTCTACAATCCCTTCTATAGTTCGTCTCATCTCACTGTTCATGTAATTGTAGCTTGTGTCATGTGTAACGTAGAATTCTTACCTCATTCTAGTGATACTTACATGTATGTGGTTTGTGGAACCAGTGTGAATTACATTTAACCCTTCTAGTACCTACAAACATTTTAAGTGTGGTTATGCAAGGGCATTATAGGCTGGAACTTGCTTTGGGGAGGATCCACTTGCATAATGTTTTTCATAATTTTCACTCATAACACATCTTCCACACACCATCTATTACCCTTAGCATATTGCCAAAGATATTCTTTCCTTTATTACTATCCCTTCGATTCAATGTTCCTATGAACCAACACATAGCCTTTTTCTCCCATCCAATGAGGTCCTTATTGACAAATTCCACACCATCAAAATTTTTTGTGCCTTTCGAACTAATTGAATTACACTAGAACCCCTTAACAATAGCCCAATGTCCTAAGTTTACAACATCAATTTCAAAAAAATGTAAAAATATCTTTAAAAATTTGGTATCTTTCATTGTGCCCAATATCACTAAAGCCGAGATATCGTGTATGCGATATCGCGTACGCGATATCATGTTCTGTCAAACTTTAAATAGGTGACCCCCCTGCAACACTTAACATCATTTTCCACAATTTACACAAGGGAGTTTTTCGCATTTTTCTCTACGACTTGCGATTGTGAGACCCTTGCTTTTATACCTATATCTCGCTCGCTAGTACTCCGATTTTCATTCTGTCTGAACCTACTTGAACCTAGAGTATTTAACTTAGTTGTGGGGGAGGGACACACACTGAATAGTGCATAACTTTTTTGGAATTTTGCATTGCCCAAAGAAAATTATCAAGGGTAATTAGTTATGAACTTACGAATAATTATGCCAAAAAAAATTTCATCCCCTTAACTATACTAGAAAACTAGATTTGGAAACCACCTAAGTAAAGAGGATTCAACACTATAATCTTTTGGGGATATTTTAATTATTTTCACATGGAGGTAAAATAAAATAATTAAGACATGCAGTAAGGTATAACTTAACTTCAAAAACAACCTTACTATTGCTTGGCCATGTGTGATTGCAAATGGCCCCGAAATGTGGACAACAGGAAGGTCCTGTTTAAGGTGGAAGAAAATGACCTAGGAGAGGCGAAGGACAAGTCCCTACCAGAAAACATGCAGAGTAGGAGGAACAATCATTTAGCATTCATCAAGAAGACCCTACTATTGTACAATCAGGGTAGGCAGAAGGAGGAGCTGCTACAGTGCCTGAATAGGGACAACATCTCACGTTGCCCTAAGATTGTGTTCAGGCTATCCACGAAAGGTCCACATTCACTACGGTGATTGTGAAATTAAATTTTGAATCTTTCATAGAGTTTTCTCCTAAGGCTGTTAGGGACCACCTCATAGGATCCTTGTTATGGCCTATCCTCTCTGAAAGCGATGCCTGGTACTTAGGGGAAATGTACCAATTTTGGCACAATAAAGAACAAGGCACCATGATTAACATTTGTGGTGTGATTGTTGAATTCTTTGTTCAGGCCATTTTAGAAGTATTAAAATTTCCAAATATAGGGCCCAAGGTTGCTCAGTTTTCTACCCGTTCAGACCCCGATGTACAACGAGTTTGGTTGGAAAGGGCATATGACAAGGAAGATAAGATGTTTGGGGAGTTGACAACAGAAGAAAGGATTTAGTGTAAAATAGGAAATTATCACCTCTTCCTCACAAAGGACTTAAAAATAATTTCAACATATGTGGCAAGAGGATGTGTAGTGCTAATGGGAAAGGTTAATGCTAACCTGCCTCATCTATACTTTACGGAGATCCTGAGGTGGTTTGAGGAACGAAAGATAGGGAAGATGGCGTTACCCTTCCGTTGCCTTATCAGGTTGCTGTGTTGACATGCTAGTATCAGGGGATACACTAATGATATCCTCCAAAAAGCCCAAAATGCTTCATATGTTGAATTGTTAAAGCCACCGGCTGCAAAGAAAATCACTAGTGAGACGTTGGGACTGGAAAAAGAAAAAGAATAGATGGTAGGGCCAGCTACAACTCAACTTGCAAGAGCCAAAAAACTTCCAAGTATGGGACCCAGCTAAAAATAAGAAGTAGGGCATAGCACAGGTTAGGATCAACCACCGCCACCGCAAGATTATAGACCGTCGATGAGTCATCTTAGGGCCATCGCTGAGACGGTCAGTTGGGGAAGTAGTGATGACGGAAATTGCTTCCGCATCATTGATGATGCCGTATAGCCCACAATTTCTTTGGATCATGCAGGGGGTGAAGTGTCCATCCATATAGGAGGAGGGGAAAGTACTTGGTCACAATAGATCTCGGGAAACATTGCATCTTTCCAAGTGTAATTAGAAACTGGTGAAGGGGCCACAGTGGTGATCATGCAACACCAGGATGCAGCCGGAACTGCAGAAGTGGTTGCAGACCACATTAAATAATCATTCAATGTACCTGTTATGCCATCGATAGATCTCACAGGAGCATGGGATGCTCAAACTTTGGTCGAAACCACAATGACTCCTGCAGAACATGAGGATGCGCTTGATCGATTGCTACAAATAGGACAAGTAATGACATCCCTATTTGACATCCCTCAGGATGTTACAAAAATTCAATCAAACCTCATTTACACTAAGGGGAAGCTATTCTTGATAGAGGTGAGGGCTGAGCATGCTAAAGCAGAGGTGCAGAAATTGCAAGAAAAGCTCATGGCCCTACAAGTAGCATAGCGAGACCCTTTGCAATTTTTTCCCGCAGAGCAGCTGGATAGTTTTAAAACTAAGCAACTAACTAAACTACTAATGGAGAATAAGAAGGTGGCATAAGAAAAAGAGAAGGCTGTTTGGGATGCCTCTACAGCACAGGTGCAAACTCATGCGCATAACAAGGCACTCAAGGCCTTACAAGAGGAAAACAAGTAGCTTGTCGTCGACAACCTTTAGTTGACCTCTGTGGAGAAGTAAAAGAATGTTCTCGAAGAACACTTTTATCAGTTGCAAGAATAATTTATCTGGGTTAACTAAGACATGAGCTATTTAGCTAGGGAGAATCGAACCCTCTCAATGGAGGAGGTACGCGCCATCCACCAGAAGACAGCTATCAAAATAAGCGCATGAAAAAATGAGGCTAAATGGCATGAAAAGCTAAAGGAGCACTTCCGGAACTAGGTGGGGATGTACAAATAGATCATTGAGAAGGAGATCCATATGGCTAAGACCCACATCAATGCTATCAGTGCTCAACACATTAACTGGTGGGCCATATTGGACACATATGCATTTTCCCACTAGGTGGAAGTTAAGAATTGGGACCTACAGATCTAAGATCTTACAGAATACATGGAGTTGGCAAACCTGCGGTATGCCAACCTTGCCATGTTAACAGCAGGGCACCTGAGAACAAAGCTCGAGAAACAGGTAGCTACCACCTACATCAAATATGAAACAGAATTTGCAGAATGCAAGAAGATATTACAAAAACTAGAGATTGAAAATTCTGAACTTGAGGTGGTGAAGGTAAGCTACCAAGGACAAAAAGGTGTCACAACAGATTTGGCTTGATGGCTTGTAGACTTTCAAGAATATAGAGATAAAGCTAGAGCCTACAAGGAGGAACGACGGGTGTTTGCAGCTTGGTATGTCAAGGCAAATCAAATGGCTCTGCAACTACCCTGCCCATGGGAAGTGCCAAATCCATCAAACATCGGAACATTAGCATGGACAGTGCAAGACCCTTGAATCGAAGAGGAGAAACTCCAGGCCATACTTCAACGCCATCAAGTCCCAAGACCTAGAGCACAAGACAAAGGGAAAGCACCTATGGAGAAGCCACCGCCAGTAGGAACTACATGAGTTCCATAAATTTTGTAGCTATAGGATTTCTTTTTGCATTCCTTGTGTTGTGTCTCAATTTTGTTTTGATTCCACACTGTGGCGTAAACCCATTCTCACCATTCAATAATCCCAAACCTATCCACTGTGCAATCAATGGAGCTTGTTCTCACTATAACTTGAGGAAAATTTTTCCTTCAGTCATGGGGGTATGATGAGTAAACCATTTTAGTTAACCGCGATATCGCATACGCAATATCGCAACCTACCACATACGCAATATCGCAACCTACCGCGATATTGCATATGCGATATCGCATACGTGATATCGCAGCCTATCTTCTCATCTATAAATAAGAAGTAGATAGATATGGTAGGTAGTTAGTGATTAGAGTTGTTAAATTTAAGTTTCTTTTTACATTAGTTTCTCTCTCAACCCTTTCTTCTCAGTGCATGCCCTCAATGTCGTGATTGTAATTGTACGACATCCTTATTCAAGTGTGACATACTTGGACATGCACATGACCGGAAATAAAGATCGAGATTACTTCATCATTGTAACATTCACTTAGTTTAATTATTTATTTAATTATTATTTACTGCTTTCTTAGTTGATATATCTTCACCCTAAAATCCTGTTAAACATAGAATGAGATTACGAGCATTTAAGTGTGACTACTTGGTATCCTAGTAGCATGCCTAGGATCTATGCTTGGTAATCCCAGTGGTAGTCATGCACGAAGTCCAAGATGTGTACGGATGATCGAGGAACGGATGCTCATCGCACTTAGGCTAGCTTAGATTCTCTCTTCCTTTTCCTCTTAGCTTAGTTAATATTAATTTCCATTACACCTAGGAGTAGTGATAGCATAGGAACACATCATACACCTCATTCTAGACTAAACCATACGTGAAAAAGTTAACACTAGTCTAGATGGAAAGATAGTGAACTGTGACCTAAGGATAACCGTCTAGATACCATAACTAGTCCATCTGCAGAGTTTGACTGGATCGCATGTGAAATGCTCATATTCGTAGGGGTACCTCGCCAATCATTAGTTGACATCATGGCTATGGAATAGAAGTAACATGCTTATTGAATGAGGAGGTCTTTATGTTTCTTGCTTGAACTACTAGTTATTTGATGTCTTAAAGGAACTAGCACTTCATTCTTAGGCTTTTGTGGTTACTCAGATCCTTTCCTTTTTTCTTGGAGCCATTTGTTTTACCTTAGGCTACATTAGCCTCTTATCTTTCTTGGCATCTTCTTCCTCCATTTTCTTTAAGAGGTGAATCTTTCTTTGGGATTCTATGCTAAGGTTACATTCTATTTTTTTTCTCACTAAATGAGATGTGTTACATCTAGTGAACTTGATCTGTGAAGAATGTAGAAGAAGATGTCACATGGTTGAAATACCACCAAATTTTGGCCACTGCATCTCGACTGAAAATTTTTCTAAGTGTCAACACAAGGTAAATTTTTTCTAAGTGTTGGGCCTACACTCTCAACTATTGGGACTACACTCCAAAGCATAGTCAGCGTAGTCTACAACACAAGTCTAGATTTGCAAGATTTTTTTAAGTGTCGATAATAGCTAGAAATTTTTCTAAATGTTGGAATATGCCCTCATTGTCGGGACTACACTATAGAGCATAGTTAGTACACAAATGGCCTGTTTTGCAAATTTTCCAAAGTGTTAAGCCAGAAGCTGTGAAGCTTGCTTGGCATGGAAGAAATAGTTTGGAAAAATTTCTAACTACTATGACTATGTTCCCTACTATGCTCTAGAGAGAAATCAACACCTAGATCTTAATTTTTGCTAGATTTTTCTAAGTGCCAGGGCTATGCTCTCATTGTCTAGACTACGCTCTAGAGTGTAGTCAGTGTAGTTAGCATAAAAACACATTTTTTTGTAAAATTTGTCTAACTATTGAGACTACACTCTAGCGTGTAGTCAACGTAGTCATGTAGAACTACCTCTAGAAGCCTCTAGAACTTAGCACTGGCCTTCATCGTAGTTCTGACAAACATTCAACAAGCAAGATCATCAAGGTTTGTCTCTTTTGCATCCCCCATTTGTCCCAAAATTGTACTTACACTCAAAAGAAATCAAGATAGTGGACAATGTAGTCTTGGAGTGTAGTCTCCAAAACTACATTATTTGGCATTATGTTTGGATACATGGTGGTGTATTTAGCACTAGAACATGTAGTTTGGCAATGTAGTCATAGTTTGGTAGTCTTGTAGGGTGCATTGAAGCACACTAGTAGAAAACCATTTACTTAAATGAGAGTGTAGTTGGGTGCAGCATAGTCCCAACTACCCCTTTTTCACGTGGTGCTTGATTTGCAATTCATGGCAACCCTAACCCTATAAATACCCCAACACTCTACATTTTAAGGGTTGGCAATTCCTACATTTGGTTGGAAAATCTACATTTTGAGCATTCTTGCATTACAGTGCACTTGGCATTTTGGCAAATTCCATGCTAGCATTTGGCATTGTTGCACACCATTGTAGGATACTACTGTAGCCCATAGGACATCATAGTGGCCAACTCAGCAAGCATAGACACCATGGTGAATGCTAGACTTTATAGCCTAGACACCCTGAGATTGTGACTATGCTACCTACTATGCTTGTTTGTACACTGTGTACCACCTCACTTTTCTTGCAGTTAACTATGCTCTTCTCGTTTGGGGTGGTGTGGCTCTCTCTGTCATTCTCCTCCTGTGCATTTTTTTAGCATTTTATTCGCATTCTAACATTTACTTACATTCTTTTTTCTTTTTTTTTCACATAACCACATGTTGAAACCTCTATTTCTAGGGGAAACCCTTAACTATGCTCACCCCCATTGACATCGTAGGCATTATAAACATTGTGCAATCTTTTAATAGTTTTTTAGCATCGCATTTTGTAAGTCCTAGTTTGATCAACAAGACCATTCTTGGCACCCCATCTCTACCTCTAGTAAGCCATCATGTGAACATGGGGTCAAAGCTGTGTGCCCATGAACCTCTTGGTGTACCATTGAAATCATTGACATTTTCGATCACTATAATGACCATGGTGTATGAATGTCAAACATAGATCTTCATTGTTAGCAAGATAAGGAATGTTAAAATTTGACTACAGAGTTATGGCATAGGAGGGGTAATGGAGATGATGTAAGTAAAGTACTATTGACAAGATTAAATGAGATAACCAAATCTTGCATATTGAGATCACATTGTGACTCATTATTATGATGAATCACATCTCTGTGATACCTCTGAGCTTATCTTGCAAGCACAACTCCAAGAGGATAATCAAACAAGTTAAAGAATACATATGATTACAAGAGAGTGCATAAGACCATGTGAGAAAATAGTCATATATAGGACACCATTGGTTATAGCTAGTAGAACATGAGAAATCTATGCCTTGTTTAATAGATTTATACAAAGTTTGCAATCTTTTGAGAAGCCAAAAAGAGGAAGTAGGTCATGCAAGCTTGTTTATTGTAGGCTACAAGGGTCATTGATGTCAACCATCCATCTAAAACTATAAGCAAAGGCAAATAAAGGCTATAAGAAAATAGGTGAATGTTAGATATAATAAGGTTTGAGATAGGAATGGTTGATTGGATTGGTCAATTCATTCCCATCCATGTCTACCAACTTGAATGCTTCATTGCCATAAGATTTGGTGATCAAGAATGATTCTTTCCAATTGGCCAAGAATTTTTTTGCATTTTCACAAATGACCTTGAGAATAAGGTCTCCTTCCTTCCTTTTTTGCTTATTTAGATCATGACGATGCTATTGTTTTTGCCTCTCTTGATATCATTCGATGTGGGCATGCATTTGTATTTGCTACTCCTCCATAAGATTGAGGTTAATAGTACATAACTCATTAATCTATTCATCATTAATTAATTTAGATAAATCTTCCCTCAAAGATAGAACCTAAAATTTAAGAGGCAAAGTAGCTTTTGATCCATAAAACTAGGCTATATGGCATGGTACCGATCGCAGTTCTAAAGGTTATCCTATAAGCCCTAATGACATGAAAATGTTGTTCATGCCATTTACATTTACCATTTTTTAACATTTTATTAAGGAGATTTACAATGACTTTGTTGCTAGCTTTGACTTGGCCATTAGCTTGTTGATAGTATGGTGATGAAAACAAATGCTTAATGTTTAATTGTTGACAAAAGGTTTATAGCTCTTGGCTACTAAATTTTGGTCCATTGTCTATAATAATTATGAAAGTTAGGTTGAAATGGGATACTATGTTATTTAATAAAAATTTAAAAACTTATGATATTGTTTTTTTCCTTAGAGGGATAGCTACAAACCACTTTGTGAAGTACTTAGTTGTAGTGATGATGAAACTATGCCATATAGAAGAGTTAGGAGTTATAAGTCTAATAATGTCAATTAATAGTAATTGGAATGGTCACATGATCTAAGTAGTATGTAACTTAGTCAGTGACACATCTATGAGATTGTTGTATCATTAACAGATGTCACAAGTTTTAACCTTATGCAGGTACTCACTTTCCATTTTGGGCCAATAGTATTCTAAGCATCTAATCTTTGTGGCCATGGCTCTAGGTCCTATATGTCCTCCACATATGTCCTTGTGTACTTATTCAAGGATTGTGTGGGCTTCTATCTTACTCAAGCATACTAACAATACACCATTATGAGACCTTTGACATAATGTATTATCAGCTACAATGACATATGATTTTGATCTTTTACATGTAGCATCCTTTTGAGTGGCAGTTAGGTTTTATGAAGGTTTATCATGCATTATGTAAAATTGATGTCATCATACCACTCCTATTCATGAACATTATCAATGGTAGCTACAAAGGTGCCTTCAGTGTTATGCATGATGGGAAGAGCATAGTTCTCCGTCAAGGGTGGCAACTTGCTAAATACATTTGGCATCATACCTAGGGCTAATGTCGTAATGACATCAACTAAGGTGTTCATGGCTTAGAGAATGTATTGGATACTGATATGTGTAAACTGTAGCATGACTTTTTTTTGGCTAGGTCATGGTAAGATTATAAATGTTTGGATTTGCATGCATAGACCTTAGTTAATTTGTTAAGCAGTAGTTGCAAATCACCTTTTATCATTAAACATGTAATTCCTTGGTTATGAGCTATATCATCCCTTTGATTAATCATTCGTGTTCTGCTATATTATTAGTACATGGGAATTGAAAATGATAAGAAAAAAATTGGATCTTACCAAGGATAATGTTATGATAATAGCAGTACTTGCTCCATGGGTAGTTGAAGCTTTATCAAAAATGCATAATGACCTCATATCCTTCAAGTTTCTTTTTAAAAATGTTGACATGCTCATCCAGAAGCTCAAGATCTATGGCAACATTATTCTTAATTAGGGAAGTAGTAAGTTGAGTGGCCATAGCTTGACCTTTCATTGAGGCTTGGGAAATGTAATGTAGGTCAAACTTAGCTATTATGGCCTTCCATCGAGCTATATGATCACTCTCTTAAATGTTGGTCTTTATGGCTCTTAGCATGTTATCCTTGCATATGACATTGACTTGGCTCCTAAAGAGGTAGTGTCTTCACTTATTTAGAGAGAAGACTAGGACTAAATAGTGCATCTCAACCTTAGTGTATTGGGTCTTGTAAGCTATTAATGCATGGCTCAAATAGTAAACAGGTAGCTCTGATTCATCATATTATCTTTGATAGAGTATAAAGACTATGGACATGTAAAAGATTATGAGTTTGATGTAAAATGGCTTGTCCTTTTGAGGTGGGTACATACAAGATAGGTGGACCAACTCTTACATAATGTTATCAAAGCCTTTTTGGCATTGGTTAGTCCACTTATGATGAACTTTTTTTAATTGTTACATGGATTTTAGCTTATCTGTGAGCCTTGAGATGAACCTATGAATAAATTATAATATATCTTATAATTCTCATAGCTCCTTAAGGTTAGTAAGTGTTGCCAAGTTATCTATGGTCTTAATCTTATCAAGATCAACACGTATTCCTACCTCGGATACTAAAAAACCAAGAATCTCACTAGTTTTAACATTGAAGACAAACTTCTTAGTATTAAGTCTAAGATTGTACTTGAGATATTATTAGGGTAATAAATTAATTTCATTGGCTACTTTAGACTTGATGACTATACAATCAATGTAATCATTCAGCAACCCTAGCATGTAGTCACTAAAGATGTAAGTCATAGCTGGTTGGTAAGTTGCCCTTGCATTCTTTAGATCAAATGACATCATTGTCTAATAGAAGGTTCTCTAAGAAGTCATGAATGTTTTGTACAGTCAGTTTTCTGGGTTGATTCTAACTTGGTTGTATCCTAAGAACCCATCCATAAAAGATAATAAGGCATGTCTAATTGTAGTATCGATGAGTTGATTAATACTAGGCAAAGGAAAATCCTCTTTAATAGTTGCCTTGTTGAGGTCTCAAAAATCAATACAAATACAAATGCTTCCATTCTTCTTGGAAACTACCACTATGTTAGACACCCAATCAATGTAATTGACAACTCAGATGAAACCTACTTGGTAAAGCTTTTTGATCTCATCATGAATTGATAAAGCCAAATTTGGTCTAATTTTACGTACTTTTTGCTTAATAGGCCTCATACTAGGATTGAGTATAATGTTATGTTGTACTAAATGTGGGTCTAATCTTGACATATCCTCATATGACCAAGAAAAGGCTTTAATGTTATTCTAAAAGGCCTTAGTGATGTCTTGGGCTATTTGGAATTCTAATGAAGAACTTAGATTTAGCTTTTTCTTCCCATAATTTTGGGTTGTAATAGGAATTTCAACTAGATAATCCTCCATGATGTTACCAACCTCTAAATTAAGAGTTTTGATAAGGTATTCAAGCCACTCTAGAGACATATCTACTAAGGCTATATGGTCGAATAGGCTTCCAAGTTCAAGGTATAAGCATTTGAGGTTAATTGATCATGCAACATCATCATAAGGTCTAATTAGGATCAAGGGTAGATCGAATTATGCCCATGTATCCATGATATAATCCTACATATCAACAAAGCACATTAACTAGCATCTATATAATCATCAAGCCATTCTAAAATAATGCAAAACATTGAAACACTAGTGTAGAATATATCTGAATGGGGTAAAAAAAACATAGAATAAGGTAAAATAAGGCTAAGTAATGCCATAACATGATAAATGAAGGTCAAAGAAGATATACAAAGATGCAACAAGGTGGAAAAAGGACCCAATGATGCCAAATGATGTAGAGTAAGGGGAAAATAAAGTTAAAACCATGCAAACTAATGTCAAACGAGCTTGAATAAGGTCTTCTGATGTGAAATGATGTTAAACAGGGCCAAATGACATAAAATGATATGAAATGAAGTCAAAATGGTGTTTAATGATGTCAAATGACATCAAATGATGAAAAATATTACCAAATGACATCAAATGATGTCGAATGACACTAAATAATGGAAAAATGATGCAAAATGCTATCAAAGTGATGAAAAATGATATTCGATGATGTCAAATGATACCAAATGATGTCAAAATGATACCAAATGATGTTCAATGAGTCAAACAAGGTCAAATGATGTTGAAAAAAATGTAAAATGACATCAAATAATACCAAATTATGTATAAGGAGGCCAAGTATGATCAAACAAGGTTAAACAAGGTTGAACATAATATTAAATAGCAATATTTATTTGTAGGTGATTTTATAATCAAAATAAGGCAAAGCCTAGTGAAATAGGCCATAAATTGCTAAAACACATACTAGTGAAAATAGGCTACAAATTATCAAGATAAGTAAAAATCTAGAGAAAATAGATTGTAAACTATCAAAATAAGTAAAAAATCTATAAAAAATAGTTAAATTAATAAAAAATCTTATACAAGTATTCAAAATAAGGAAAACTCTTGTGAAAAATGCTAGAAAAGTGATTTTTTGAGGTTAAAACAATTTAAAAAACTATAAATTGATGCACCCAACATGTGGGGACCATCTCTTCAATGTGTGAGATTTTTATCTCATATTTCTAATGTGTAGGACCTATGTAGGTAGCATTTGAGCTAGATTAATCAACTTTAAAGCTTATTTGTGTTCTATATGTTGGTCCACACATTGCCATAGCATGTGGAACTGGGATCCCCAATGTGTGAACACTTGAAGGATGGATTCCAACATGTGGGGATTGTGTTCTTGGTGTGTGAGAAGTTTAGACTAGGTTTTGGGCTTGTGGGACCTACTAGAGTAGGTTGTGACCACCATGAATCATGTCTTTGACATGTGGGACCCACCCAAGTAGTGTTTAAGCAATTTTTGACATGTCAATTATTGTTGTGGGATTCACACATTGGCCCACACACCACTAAAGTGTGTGAGGCCTAGTTCTCCAATTTGTGAAACTGAATAGGCCATTTTGGTGAGGATTTTAACAAGTTTTTGGCTACTGTAGGCTTCTAGGGTAGCATATAGGTTTTTGTAGTTTACTAGGTCATTTGGAGCAAAGTATGAGTTGTATGAATGTAGGTAGAGGCTTTTTATGTTCACACATTGGCCTACACATTGCCACAACATGTGGGACTACGGTTTCTAATGTGTGGGGTTAAAACCTAGTTTTTATAGCTTGCAAAGATTAAAATCTTGCTAGTTTTTTATCGTAGTTCTTATGGGCTCCACCAAGTAAATTTTCAGAAAATTTTAACATGGTAAATATTGGTGTAAGCTCCACATGTTGGTCCACATTCTACGATAGTGTGTGGAACTTGATTTCTAGTGTGTGGGGTTAAGCTTGGTAGTTTATGAGGGTTTTCAACTAGGTTTTTGGTATTACTAGGCCTCTATTTTAGTGTCTAGGTTTTGGAGAAGGATATGCACTTTTCTCTACCATATATGATAAATTATTAAGAAATTTTAGGAGTTCTTGATGTCTCACATGTTGGCCCACATGCTACTATAGCGTGTGAAGCTAGCATTTCCAATGTGTGAGCTCAAAACCCTTAATGTATGGGCTTCCTTGGATGGAGTTTTGGTGCTTGGAAATCTTGTTGAGTTTTTGAGGTTTGATGGGGTCCTTTGGATAGCTAACGGTTAGTTTTGAGATGGTAAACTTCCTACCTTACTTCCACATGTTGGGCCATCCATTGGGGCTCTCATGATTAATGTGTGGTCAAGGCTCTAGGGTTTACACATTGTCCCACATGTTGGGCTAGGAAGTTTAACGTGTGAGATTATAAGATAGAAATTCAGCACAAAAACCCAATGTATACGGCTTGTATCTCTTGAACATGTCTAAACCCAAACATGTGGAAGATTCTTCATGGCTTCAAAAGGATTTCATTATCAATGTGTAAGGCATTGAGAGAGGATTTCAAAACTCAAAACCCATCGTGAAAGCTAGTTTCCTTCTTAATATCTGAAGTGTGGTGCCTAGGATCTAAAGTGGTTATTCAAAACCAAATTCTAAATTTTTTTTTTAGCAATCTTGGCTTCCATCCATCTATGTACATAAAATTATTATAGCATAGGAGGAGATTTTGGGCTTTTTTCTATAATAGAACTCAAGAATTTCAGCCATCATGATGAAGAAGATTAGATCAACTAGCCAAAACCTAGTTTTGGACAAGGTAGAGGAAGTTGTACACATTGTTTCTAGGCTTTTGTATCATTTTGTAAGAGAGTTATCTCACTCAAGGATTTCCATGTACCATTCTTCTACTATTTTCTCCAATTTTTGATGAATTTGTAAAAACGTTTTCCTATTCTATGCTTGATCTAGTTGAAAATTTTCATTTTGACTAAACCAAATTAAAGGTTTATGCTTGTTGATCATGTTGGAATGGGAGTTTGGATTTTTGTTCATGTTATGGTAAATATTTGGGTTTTTTTTTTCACACACCTCTGCACAACATTTTTGCCCTAGTTTTGATAGTTTTGGCTCAATTTTGGTATTTTTTCTAGATCAAGTATGATGAAATTTTCATGTTTTAACTACATAGATATGTTGTTTGGTGTTATTTTGCTGTGCTAGAGATGGAATCACTTTTTTATATTTTTTATGAAACTTTTATGGATTTTTTGCCAACCCAACTTTCAATGTTCTTGCCTATTTTCATGAAATTTTGTAATTTTTCTATGAAAAAATTGGTAACATTTGGAGTTTTTTGGGCATATATGATCAACCTCTAAGGCTCCTAGATATGGTAGGTGTAGTGTAGGATGCTTCTAGATGAAGTATGGAATTTTTTCTAGGGTTTTTATTGTAATCATTTCATTGCAAATTAGGTTCTTTTTTGGTGAAAGTTCAATGAAATTATGGTTTAAACTTGGTTTTCTTACATGTGTAAATGCAATGTTGAAAATGAATTTAAGTTGTACAGAACATGTTCTCTATCTCAATAATTAAAAATAAATTTTAAATTTTTTTGTAATTTTCCTAGCCTTGGGATTTGTGCTGGTTAATTGTAGTTTCAATTGTAGAGTCATGTGGTATATATGGTTATAATTGATAGTGTTGGAAACTTGGGATTGGATGTTAGCCATTGTGTAGTTTTTCCCAAGTCCTATGGCTAGCATATGTTACTCCTTTGGCTTGCTAGGGAGTATATGAGGGTTCTTGGAGGTTTGCAGAAGGAAAAATTGTAGCATATAGGCTCTAGAAGCAAAGAAAACTTGTGATTTTTTATTCCACTTTCCTTATATCCTAGGTGTTTTGTACTATAGAAGTTTAATGAACACTCATGATAGTTATTCTTTACCCCTTCACTCATAGCACTATTAATTTTGGCTTCATGTTTGTTCAAAATCTTATTTCCAAGCTAAATGTTCATGAAAATGCTTGATTAAGGCCTCATATACCAACTATTTGTGAAAATGTCAAATATCCATAAGGCCAAATAGATTTATTTTGATCTCATAAGGTTGTCAAAATAACCAAATTATGTTTTCTATGTTTCATGGTTGTTAACATGTCAAATGTAGCTCTTTTACTATGTAATTTAAGGTGTGAAGGCTAGATTTTGACTTACATTTTGAAAGTGGTTACATTGATAAAATTTTTTATTTTTCATGTTTTGTTTAATGTTAATGTTATTACCATAGAAGTTATATTGGTTTAAATTTCATTAATTAATTTTTATTTTTAATTTTTTCTATGGTTTCTATGGCTTCTTATTGTAATGACTGAAAACGTCAGTGGCTAGAATCACTGAGGGGTCAACGGATGCACAGCCTTAACCCTGCTTCTGTGTGAGGGCCTTGCTAGAAATGGAGGAATAGCACCCTAAATAGTCTTGTTGATTGAATAGGGACTTTTCTAGTTGCAACCAAGGCGATGGGTATAAGCAGGGGGTGGCATGGTTTGTCGAAATGCAAATGCAAATAATGTGAAATAGTGCTAAGTGCCAAAATGGTGCTTCGCAGTGCTAAGTGTGGAGTGTAGCCATGGAATGGGGGTGAGCGTAGCTAAGGGTTTCAACTGAAACAAGAGTGTCAACTTGTAGAGACTACTACTTGAGTTTAGTATAGCATGACAACACATGAAAAAGTGCAAAATGATGCAAGAAAAATGCAAAAGAAAAAAATGTTAGCAATGGGAGAGAGAAATGGAACACTACCTCAAATGGGAGTGTAGTTAACTCCAAAAGGGTCTACATAGTGTACAATAGGCACAGTGAGAGCATAGTCACAGTCTTGATGGTGTTGAGCTATGAAGTTTGGTGCTCATTGTGATGAACTATGCCTGCCGAGTTAGTTGCCACGATGTACTATGCAATGTTCTGTAGGGCTGTGATGGGGCTATAGTGTACCATGTAGTGTAGCTATGCTTGTTTGCTAGTGTGGTGTGCTTTGGGTCTTTTTCGCCCATGGAGTTAAGTGCCAAGATGCCAAAGTGCCAAATGCCAAATGAAAGTGCCAACTACCCCATTGGTGAAAAATGGAAGCCAACCCCCTAAAACATTAGGGCATAGGGGTATTTATAAGGCTAGGGTTAGCCCAAAATATAGATTTGGTGTCATGTGGTAGTGTGGTAGGTGGGACCACAAGAAAAATTTAGAAAATTTTCTAAGTCTGGAGGTGACTAGAAAAAGTTCAAAAATTTTCTAACTCTGGCCAGTACGCTTGTCCCATGTTATGTGTGAGACATGGGATGCTAGTTGCTATGCTTGTCCCATGTTACGTGTGGGACATGGGATGCTAGCTAGGGATAGGGTGTAGCATGGATAGTTAGAAGAATCTAGTAAAAATTGCAGTCCTTGTTCTTGCTATGCTAGCTATGCTTTGGAGCATAGTAGGAGGGGTAGACTTAGGAGTTAGAAAATTTTCCAAATGCCTCTTCCATGCTGAGCTAGCTTGACAAGTTCTTGCTTGACACTTAGGCAAAACTTGTCATTGAAAAGTGTGCTACACTGGCTACACTCTAGAGCATAGTAGGCAGAGTGAGAGTGTAGTAGAACATTTAGAAAAAATATTCATGCAACTATTGTTGACACTTGGAAAATTTTGCAAAGTAGGGCTTGATGCATGCTACGCTGGGGAGTGTAGCACCAACACTTAGAAAAATTTGTCAAGTTTTGACACTTAGACAAATTTGCAAAAAGTGCCATCATTCTAACACTTAAAATTTTTTTGCAAATCTAGCAGTTGGAGCTGACTACACTCAACACTTAGAAAAATTTGGACAAAGTGCCACCATTTTGACACTTGGCCAAATTTGTAATTGAGATGTTGATACCTGAAATTTTGTGGTGTTTCAATGGCCCGTCTTTGTTGACATCTAGACGAGTGGCCTGAGAGACATTGACAAAGAATTGCAAAACACCACAACAGACATGATACCAACATCACTAGTTAGTACTTGATCAAGTGTCGTTTCACCACACTTAAGAGTGCTATGGATAAGGGTATGTTGGGGCAAACTATGTAGGAAATGTCCTAGGGAGATGAAATGTAAGCAAAGAAAATAAAATGTAAATAGTGCATCCTGATGCAAGATGCAAATTCAGCATGACTGATAGTGACCATGGCATGAAGTGGATTACCCTTGAAACATTGATCTCTCATCAAAGTGCTTATGAGAGAGTCAAAGTCAATCCAAGGCTAGGTTGATTATAAAATTGTAGGGCTTTTAAATTTCTTGGGGATGTTCTTCTTCCCTTTATTTTTTATTTTTTGCATTTTTTTATCTTTTTCCTTTTTCTTCTTTGCTTTGTTGCAAGGTAAAGCTTTGTTGGGTTTGACTTACTACTGAATGCTAGCTGCAAGGTGTGGGCCATCAAGTGGACTGCATTCCATAAGATGGACTATGATGAAACCACATCAAGTCTGTAGGATAAGTATTTCCTCCTAGGGATGGGGTACATTACATCTACTTGGGCCTTGACTAGCCAACAGAAGCTCCCCATGGGATGAGTTGCGTTACATCTACCATGGGTTATATGGTTGATGTGAGCAGAATGCCATATACATCACAGTGTGTATGCATTAGAGAGATGTACAATCGTGAGTATGTTGGGGATGAGAGGATATTGGGATGAAGGAGTGGATGTGTATAGGTTGTAACAGGATGAGGGGGATGTGCACTCTTGAGTGGCTTAACTAGTCCAATCATGCACATTAGAGTGATGTGGTGACTTGCTGCTTTAATGAGATGCATCTCTACATGATTGCCTCAAAGGCTTCATCTTGCAAACACAACTCCAAGAAGACAAGAAAACCACACAACATGAAATGCAAGTGTAAACACCAAATGTGAAGATGTTGCAAGTGCTTCATATGAAGATGCTATAAATGTATCAAATGCTATGCCAGTTGCAAGTGCTCAGGAAGCTAGTGAAAGTGCTAGAGCGATGATTCTGCAAGTGCTCCAAAGGCTACACCAAAGGCAGATGCTCCAAAAGATCAACAAAATTGTGGGAGATGATGATGTTGTAAGTGTGAAAACCTAGTTTAAGGTCCTAGAAGATTATGGAGTGCTATTTTATAGTCCTAGTAGACTACTGTGTGCTAATTTAATGTTGCAGTAGATGAGCTATTGTGCCAATTTAATGTCATGACCCAAGGATGATCTGTGCTAGTTTATAGTAATAGCGAACTATTTGTGCCAATTTCTTGTGTCATGGTGGATGAGTGCCAATTTCTCATTTGGGTCTGTTAGCCTTAGGCATTACATTGGTTGTCGCAAGTGTACCACCAAGAAACTCCATCTCCAACACTTGCTCCATGTCTATGTTGGACGTTATCATTGTGGATGATTACTTGACCACCTTCATATGGAAGGTGGATTTCTTGATCGATGGGAGAGGAGATGGCCCATAGTTGAGCTATCCAAGGCCTATTAAGGACTAGGTTGAAGCTTGGCATCTCCTCTATGATAGTGAAATCTACGCTGGTGGGGAATTGCTCTCCTACCACGAAGGCTAAGTTGATTGTTCCCCTGACAATGACACATGATCTGTTGAAGGATTTTAGACATGCAATTTTGGTTGGCTTGATTTTTTTTGCCAAGCCTAGCTTGTCAAAGATAGAGTAAAATAATATTTTTGTTGTTGCACCATCATCAACATGCACTCTACAGATGGTGCACTAGCCAACATGTATGCTAATTGAAAATGGAGCTCTAGTGACCTCCCCTCATTCAGGGTTGATCTTAACTGCATTATCATAAAATGCTAGGGGTGTTGTGTTGAACCTACTTCTTGTTATGTAGGGGGCAATATTGCTGCATGGATGGATGCCTCATCTATAGGGATGTCCTCCATAATAGGAATGACGACCAACATCTAGGCCAATGCTTGGCAGCTAGCAAATGAGATCATGACCAAGTTGTACAAGCTCAACATTGTGTTCTTTTGCTTGAGCATTTTTTTACCTGGGTTATTATATCTACAAAGTCCTTGTTGTCGACCATTGTATTGGCCTTGAATTCCTCCATGTAGCTTGAGAGATAGATCTCTCATGGAGGGGACTTGGGCTTGGGTTGCTTGGCCTACTTGGGGGGTAGGGGTCCCAATGTTTGGTTATTGCTTGCTGGTTATGGCCTTTACTTTGTTCATGGGGGTTGATAGGTGCTTGTTTGTCCTCTTGCGTTGCCATTTGTTAGGCCTACTCAGGTTGCTAGTGGGGTTAGCCCTTGAAGGAAGAGGGACCAAGACATTGCCCACTATTAGACTTCAGGTAGGTGAGGGACCATCACATTGTGGCATCCTTATGAAAAATGGTGGTTTAGGATTTGTTGTGGAATCAACTCATTGTGAAACTTTGATGAAAAAAGGTTGCTTAGTGGTTGTTGCTATTGTGTCATGCTACTTTAACATTTTAGCGTATGATTGTTGTGGGAACTTAACCACAAAGGGTGATGTGGGTGCCTGAGGTGGCACTTTGATAACAAAGGAAGGCCTCTTACTTGAGGAGGCCAAGGGGATCCTTGCCTTGTTAGGAGGCATGAAGATCACAAAAGGTTGTTGCATAGGTTTGGACTTTCCACCTATGCTAATGGAGTTTATGATGTAGGGGGCATCATCTACATTGGATTGGCTCATTGCATCAAGCACCAGTTAATCCCATTCTATCATTCTTTGTAGGTCATCCTGCAAAGTATGACAATTGTTCGTACCATGACCAAATAGCTAGTGGTAATGACAATATTGGTCCAATTGGAAATATTGTGGGACTGGAGGCTTGTTTGGTACTACTGAGGTAGGGTTCCATAGTAGTTCATAGTACCTAACATGTTTATGGTGGGCAATATTCAATATGTGTTTGTATTGGATTCACTTGGCTTTCATGAGTTGCTCAAGTAGCTTGAAGGGTTTCATTAGTAGTGGAGTATAGTTTGAGTAGTTATTGTGCTCAAAGTTGGCCCTTGGGATGGTTCCTACTGATGTAGGCAAGTTGGCACTAGAGTTGGTAGCTTTCTGAGCTAGGACATTAGGCTGCTTAGCCGTTGGGCCCCTGTTGGTTGTTTTTGTGCTTGCGGCCACTATTTCCACTGTTTTGTTTCACTTGTGCACATGTTGCTTTCTATAGGCCACGTAGGCCAAGTCATTACAAACTTTCACTACCTCTTCTATGGCTTTTATTTGGGCAAAGGCTTGCCTGAGAGACTTTGGGGCCAGGTAATATAGTTTGGACTTGATGAAGTCATTCATTGCACCCTTGAAGATGGCCAGTAGGTGTGTCTATAATAGGGGTTCATGAATTTCACTCAATGTGGCAATCCAGCATTGGAGGAATTTTGGCATGAGCTTTAGGGGCTGCTGCTTGACTTGCATGAGTTGGTCGAGGGTTACTTTAGGCTTTAGGTTGTACCTAAAGTGTGTCAAAAACTGGCTTATGAGATCCTCCAAAGAAGAGATTAAGGCCATAGGTAGTGCATGGTACCAGTGTAAGGCCTTTCCAATGAGTGACATGGGGAACATGCAGGTCATGACATGTGGCTAGGCTTGAGGGAGTAGGCACTCAGATCAAAATGTGACTAAGTATGTGTTGGGGTACCCTTCATATTATACTTGGTAAGTTGAGGCAACTAGACCCTAGTTAGGAGAGTTAGAGGTGGTATCATAAGACTTATGGAATCATCTTGGTAGAAGTCCACCACCTTGACGATGTTGGAAGAGGTAGCCTTGAGTTGGTTGATCTGCTCTATCAAGCTTTGGATCAGCTAGAATGCTTAATTCAAGCTTGGGGATGTGCCAGTTGGTTATTGGCTAGGCTTGCATTGGTTGTACGACATAGGATCAAATTTTTGATTGCAGAGTTTACTAATTTAATGTTGTAGTAGATGGTCATTGTTAGTTTAATCTCATAGTGGATGATTTTAGTTGATGTGTTAGTTGAGGGAAGGGCACAGTGACTGAGGTGGGCCACACACGAGTGGGTTGGATGAACACTGTGGGCACTAATGAGACAAGTGGGATGTGGGATACCTAAATCATATGGGGCTAGGAGGTGGTCCCTGTGTGAGCATAGGGTTTGGAAAATGCAATGTTAACTTGCAAGGAAGGCTGAATTGGCATGGTTGCCATCTTGGAGAGGATTGATGGACTGAATTGAGGAGGGGCTATACTAGGGAGTGGTTGTTGGAAGATGGTGTAGAGGGAGCTCTCACATTTGGAGTAGGCCTCGAACTCATCTTCTTCCTCCTGTGAGGCTTCCTCATAAGTTGTCCCTGCATCATGCTTGTTTGCACGAATGAGTTGGGACAATAGCTAATGGTAGGACTTTGTGAGTGGGATTATATCGAACAAGGTAGTGTTGTATTCTTGTCTGTCTCAATGGACTCATTTGTAATCTTATTTTACCTCTCGGTCGAGGTGATCCACTGGTAATCCTACTTAGATTTTGGCACAAACAAAATTATATTGTTTGTGGCTTAGTGTAGCACGCTTTGGGTGGATCCTGGTGTCAAATGTGTTAGACATCAATGTGGAAGGTTGATCTAGATTCATGTTCATAGGTTAGGTTGTGAGAGTTGTTGTTTGTAAAAAATGGCTAACTCTGAAAACTACAAAAAAATGACTAAGTATGTTAGTAGCAGAAAAATGGCTAAGTATAAAAATGTAGAAAAATGACTAAGTATAAAAAAGCAGAAAAATGGCTAAGTATGGAAATTGCAAAAAATTGACTAGGTGTAAAACTATAGAAAATTTGGCTAAGTATGTGTTGGCACATTTTGGCCATTTCATGGAGCAGGGATGCATGGTGTTTGGTATCCATACCATAATATATATTTCTCAAGAGTAACTGACTTTGTAATTGATGAAATCAATGGAAATATATCAACAGTAGTTTGCAGAACAGAGAATTTCTCAGCCAAAATTGTTGTGATGCCTGTTGGTATAACAGCAATTTAAATGAATCATTTTTTTAGCACAGTTCTGCAGCAAAGGGAGGAATTTGTTAATGTTTTAAATTTGAGGGCAGTTGATGTGCTTGCTTAAGACTATGGCTTGACAAGAGATTTCTGGTGGAGGAGTATGAAAATGTAGCATCTGATGTTGCTCAGTTGAGTTTACAGAGGTTGATTAAACAATCATGTTTTTAGCAACAATCTTGATGAAATCCAGGACCGCCATCTTCCTATTGACACAAAAATAAAATAAAATAGCTAAGCAGGGATGTTTCTTGCAAATTTAGAAGAATGCTGCTCTACGAAGAGGTTCTGCAATATTAATTTTTACCATCTCAACCGCGATTCATTCCTCAGTTCTTCGTCAGTATGCAGCAATAATTTTGAGCTACAGTGGCATCAGCAATGAACCCATGTACGGGCTAGAAGAGAAGACTTCAGGCCAGGCCAAACCCTTGCCCCACAGCGCGTGGGCGGAAGATCAGCAACGGGCGGGTACATCCTCATCGTCTGCAAATGCTGGAGTGATGCAGCATCAAATATCAGCTGCTGACTACGTTCTCGCAAGCGTTTCACCATTGAAATCGGAAAGATTCGAGTGCCTTCATCAGAGAGACTTCGATTTCTTCCACGACCACGATGGAATGCTGCAACACCAATTTTTTTTGAAAATCCTCAAAAACGCAGGAAGCCCTAAAATTTGGGGGCAAAACTGAAATTCAAACCCTCAGTTTGGGGCACGTTTTTCTTGGCATGAAGAAGAAAAAAACAAAAAAAAACCCTTCTCCTCCAGCGCGCGACGATCAAATTGCGGTTACAGAGATTTCTTGCGTGGAGGCAGTTTGAATCCACGGTTTGCTGTGCTACATTCCGAATTTTACACAAACATGTGTCATTCCTTGCAGGTTCTGGGCAAAGATAAACGAAAGACCGTTGCCCTGGAATGGTAAAGAAACCTCCAGCACGCGATTTGCAGGGAAAAGAAGATAATCATTTCACCACTTTGCCAAAAATCATTCTCAAAATTAACTAATATATATTCACATTTAAATTTGCAATATTGGTTATCTTGTTCAAGGTCACATTACATTAAAATCACATTACATATATTTGGATATATATGTATGAAGTAAGTTTGTAACTATAGCTTATATTCCCATATATTTTAGGAATTGTGTTTTAAATATTCCATGATATTGTAACTACATGAGACCACTTGTCCATTGTAGCTTTTTTATCTCTTTTATGGTTGCAACCACCCAAGATATTTTGTAACTTACCTAGCTTGTTGGGCAAGTAATCTCCTAGCTTGTTGGGCAAGTAATTTTCTGATTGGATAGTCCAATTACTTGGGAGAAAAGCTAGGTGAGATATTTTTGAGATATTTTTGGAAGTTGTAACTTACCCAACTACCTTAGACCCTATAAAAAGGCTTTAAGGGTCAAGGAGGAGGGCATCAGCATCACTTCTCACACTTGGGAGCAAAGAAGATTTGTAAAGAAGATTGTTTGCAAGATGGCTTGCTAGAATAAAGATTTCAGCCTCTTTGTCATGGTCCTGTGAGTTATGCATTTCATTTTTTGTTTTGTTTAAATTGCTTAGCTAGTGGTTTAGATAGTATCATCCTTGGCAAGTAATTTTGGGATTTTTAGATTGCTCTTATTGTTCTTGTTGCCCGATAGAAATTTCTGTTAAAATTTGCCATAGAAGCGCTTGTGTTTAAAAGCCTTGAGAGCATTTTAGTAGTAAATTTTGTTATTGTGCAACGTTTGGGAACTGCTATTGGGTTGTTGGAAGAGAGCCTCTGTTTGTAGTCACGCCGTGGAACAATTTGGTAGTCAAGAGGGTTCAGAAAATCTTTGGTATTTTGATGGGACCAGAATAGCTTCTTTTTATCTTTAGAGTGATTTTCCGTGTTATTTCAATCAGAAATTGTCAAGTCTTTTAAAGGTTCTGTTTGAATGCAATCGATGGCATCTATTGTCTAGTCAAATTGGTCTCGTACGTGGTAGTTTATGCAGCGATTTTTGGTAGCACAATAGGATTTTCTTGAAGATATTGCTTGGTTGAGCCTTGGAAGTTTGAACAATTCATAGATATTGAATTTGGAATAACTTTATTGCGAAGTGTTTACTCGTGTCATTTTACCTTGTTTAAATATTTGAGGTCCACACAAATCTTCTTTCTTTTCTTTTCTGTCTATTTCCTTTGAATCTTGCTCTATTTCTAGTTTTCTTGTGGAACTATATCTATCTCTGGGGAAAATTAGGAGTAGATTTGCGGAGTTGTGCTCAAATGTTTTTGCAAAATTTTACTTGTTACAAGTGGGTATTATAAGGACCGTGTAGACTAGGTAGTTTGAACAAAATAGGAAACTTTCAACAACTCACAGTACTTGCTAAAGTTGGCTGAATCTCTTTAAAGTAAAGTCATTTGTAGTTCACACACAACGAAATTGTCACATTTCTCACAATCGCACGCCGCAACAGCACACACACATACTCACATTAACTACTGAGTTATTTGGAGGTATCTGGGCCTTGGTGTTGCCAGAGACCAGCAGGTACCTAAATCCTGTTCGAGGACACTCGTTGGCGGTCGCGTCCCAAACGGTCGCCAACAGTATGAAAATGCAGAAAAAATGCTAAGTATGAAAGTTGCTAAAAATGCCTAACTTTGGTGTTATGCTCACTATGCTGGAGCTTGCCATGCTCACTACATTGGTGCTTACTGCACTCTGAGAACTTGTTATGCTCTCCAAAGAATCTAGATTTTTGGTTAAGTGCTAATTAAAAAATGTAGAAGGAAATGGCGAGGCCCTCTTTCCAGCACCAAAAATTGTAATGACTGAAAATGTTGGTGGCTAGAATCATTGAGGGGCCAATGGACACATAGCCTTAACCTTTCCTTCACACGAGGAGCTTACTGGAAATGGAGGCAGAGCACCCGAAATGGTCTTGTCAATTGAATAGGGACTTTGTTGGTTGTAATTGAGGTGATGGGTGTAACTAGGAGGTTGCGTGGTTAGCTAAAATGCAAATGCAAACAATGTGAAATGATGCTAAGGGGGCAAAATGGTGCTTCATGGTGCTAAGTGTAGAGTGTAGCCACAGAATGGGGGTGAGCGTAGCCAAGGGTTTCGATTGAAATGAGAGTGTCAACCTATGGAGACTACCACTTGAGCGTAGTATAGCATGACAACACATGAAAAAGTGCAAAAAAAATGCAAAAAAATGCTAGGAATGGTAGAGAGAAATGGAACACCACTCCAAATGGAGGCATAGTTAACTCCAAAAGGGTCTTAGAAGGTACATAGTATACAACATATGCAGTGGGAGCATTGTCATAGTCTCGGTGGTGTTGGGTTGTGAAGTCTAGTGCTTATTGTGATGAACTATGCCTGTCAGGTTAGTTGCCACAGTGTACCATGTGATGTTCTATAGGGATACAGTGTACCATGTGTTGCCTCTACTAGTGTGGTGTGCTCTAGGTCTCGTTCACCCATGGAACTAAGTGCCAAGATGCTAAAGTGCCAAATGCCAAATGAAAGTGCCAACTATCCCATTGGTGAAAAATGGAAGCCAACCCCCTGAAACATTAGGGCGCAGGGGTTTTTATAAGGTTAGGGTTAACCCAAAATGCATATTGGGTGGCACGTGGCAGTGTGGTAGGCGAGACCACAAGAAAAATTTAGAAAATTTTCTAAGTCTGAAGGTGACTAGAAAAATTTTAAAATGTTTCTAGCTCTAAACACTACACTTGTAACATGTTACATGCAAGACATGGGATGTTGGCTACTATGCCTATCCCATGTTACATGTGGGACATGGAACACTAGCTAGGGATAGGGTGTAGCATGGACACTTAGAAGAATCTAGTAAAAATTATAGTCCTTGTTCTTGCTATGCTAGCTATGCTCTAGAGTGTAGCAAGAGGGGTAGCCTTAGGAGTTAAAAAATCTACCAAGTGCTTGTTCCATGCTGAGCTAGCTTGATAGCTTCTAGCTTAACACTTAGGAAAAACTTGTTATTAAAAAGTGTGCTATGTTGGCTACACTCTAGAGCGTAGTAGGTAGAGTGAGAGCATAGTAGAACACTTAAAAAAAAATTTCATGCAATTGTTATTGACACTTGGAAAATTTTGCAAAACAAGCCTTGATGCATGCAATCGTTACTGAGATCACCACACATAATGCATGTGCTCAAAGTGGTCGTACTGAGGCACCTAACTAGCCTAAGTGTGATAAGCAGCTGATTCCTTGACTAGCCGTACACACCCGTAGGTGCTTGTAGCCAAGTTGTACTTATCCCACGTTCTAGGAGTGAAGGGTAAGAGGTCCTAACTAGCCTAAGTGCGATGAGCAGCCGATTCCTTGACTAGCCGTACACACTGGGACTACCACTAAGATTACCAAGCGTAGATCCTGGAATACGCTACTGGGTTACCAAGTAGTCACAATGCTCGTAATCAAGTCGTACTCATACCGCATGCGACGAGCAGCCGATTCCTTGACTAGCCGTACACATCCTTAGATGCTCGTAATAAAGTCGTACTCGTACCACGTTCTAGGAAAGTAATAAATAACAATAAATAAAATCCTATCCATGCACTGCAAGGTTTATCCAATCAAGTTCATCTTTATTGTCGTACACAACTTGCATTCAGGTACAAAGCTGCTTGAATAAAGAGCCGTTCACTCTAGGACTCCTATTGCGGGCACATGGGAAATTAATCTAACTCTGGAGTGATCAAACTGCCAGAGCTTCACTACTTCTAGCCAGGATGGGAAATGAGGGGAATGCATTTATAGATTTGGTGGTGGACCACGATATCGTGGATGCGATATCGCAGGGAACGACGTGATATCGCGTACGCGATATCGCCTGGGATGCCATATCGTGGCGGCCATGATATCGCATACACGATATCGTGGCTTGTGCATATCACATCTCATCATACCCCCATGACTGAATGAAAACTTGTCCTCGAGTTCCTTACAATAATATCGGGAAGGTATGGAATTATTGAGGGGAATGGAACTAATGGGATGACATGTGAACGGATCATTATTACAAGACTTGACAAAATTGGTGTTCATGACAACAAAGGTGAACACCTTATTACAATGACATTAGGCCTTTGTTGGCAGCTTGAGAGAAAGAGAGAGATAGAAAGAAGTGTTGCTGCTACCAACGCCAACATTTCGCTTTTCATTGTCCATCCATAAGCGCACCATCGATCTTGCTCCTTGCATAGCTGCTTTAGCGCTGCTCCATTCCAAGTGTTTGCTCCAGATCCATTCCGTTGTATGATTTCCATCTGCACACACAACACAATCATATATTAGCAAGGGTAATTGAATCATTAAGTAATTAATACCTTGCTTCAGTGTAGGTCCATTGGCTAGGTTGTGGTATGGCTAATATGGACCGGGAGATGTAGTAATGATGACTACCGAAGGGGTAGGGGTTAGGAAAAAAATCAAAAATTTTGGGGCTAGGAGAAAATTGAAAAAAGCAGGCCTTGTACCCCCATGACTACTCGCGAACCTCCGGTAGCATTAGAATGAAGAAGGAAAAGGAGTAAGAAAGATAGATAAAAAGGGACAACTGAAAACATTAATGAAGTAGATGTCAAGATGGTAATGAACAAAATAATAATTAATTGCAAAACATTAAGGAAAAGAAGTTAACTAATTCTCCAAATAGGAATGTCAGTGGGTCCTCCCTAAAGCAGGTGCATGCCGTTAATGCCCTGATAGACCCACATTCAAAGAGTCCGTAGGCTCTGGGAATGTCTTTTGGAACAAGAGT